>CM071717.1:2703871-2714397 GCA_036630335.1 Physaria fendleri | reverse complement strand
CTCAGCAACAGTTCCTAGTCAGGATGTATTATTTGAAACAATTCTCTATACTTTTATCTGCCTGCGTTTGGGAATCCATATAAAGTGATCTTTTGTCAACTCAACATGTTTCCTTTTTTCATTACAGGACGAACTGAACGATATTCATGATTCAGATAGTTCTTTTCCTTCATTTCCAACCAAACCTCTTCAAGCACTCAAGTACATATCATTCTCTAAAACCTCGTTATCTAGGTCTTATAGATCCGGACAATATCAAACCGAAACTCGTTATGCACCTTTCACATATGATGTTTCCATTCAGTAATATAGCAGTTTGATAAGTGTGCTCCATAAGTATACCTTTTGTGTAGTAGTGTGAAGCTACAACGTTTCTGAATTTTAAAAGATGGATTGAACTTTATTTTACCTGTGCTATGATTCAGAAGCTGCTTTGATATCAATGAGGACGAGGACAATGCAACTGCAACACAAAGCACTTCTTCACCACATCATGTCATTTCCGAACAGAAAAATTATTTGAGTGGTTCAATTATACCAGAGAGTACTTTCTCTCCAAAAAGAACCACATCTGATACTGACAGGTTAACATTCTCATGTATCAGATTAGTGTTTTAACCTTTCTCAACCTACGTCATTGATTTTGAATCTCTTTCGCTATGAACTTGTATAATGCGTCAATTTTAAATAACACTTGGCATGGTTTTGCAGGGAGTTTCAACAGCTTAGATATCAAACAGAGAGGAGCAACAGTGGATCATTGCATCGCACAAAGAGAGATTCTGGTAACTTCCCATCTGCACATTAGTCTACATGTGAATTCGTGTAGTGAATACGTTTTTATATGCAGTGGATGAGGCATCAGAAGCCCCATATGTGAAGCACAAGGGACGGTTTAAGGTCACATCAGCGGATCTGAGTCCCAAGGTGCTTACTATTATCCATTGATATAAACATGAAGGACCTATATAACATCAGCGGATCTGAGTCCCAAGGTGCTTACTATTATCCATTGATATAAACATGAAGGACCTATATATGAGATAATTCTAAATGTGCTTGTGAAAACTAAAGATGTGTCTGTTTTTGGTACAACTAGGGATCTACAAACTCTACGGTCACACCATTTAGTAGTGGCTCAAACAGCCCGAGCTTCCTCAATGCTACACCAACTTCAATCCTCCCATCAATTCAGTCGATTTTGCAGCAAAACGCTATGCAACAGGAAGAGATTTCGAAACTAATCAAATACATTCAACAAACCTCTGGTACTATTACCCTATTAATATTCTCTAAGATCTTATACTTCCTCCTTGATGAAGAACTCATCATTAATGTTCCGAGTTTGTTTTATCCCATTTCAAAGCCAAGCAAACTGGATCATCTGAGACAAACATTGACGAGTTACTGCAGGTAACAGAAGAATTTCAAATTTTTCATCAAATCAAATCATATACTAAAGCCAAATTTGATATCATGTTTATGTAGACGCCTCCTGCAACATCACGAGAGAATGAACTTCGATCCCAGGTCATTCTACTACAACAAAGGTACATTTAAAGATTCTTTTCTTCTCATCATCATGAAATGTCTACAAATTGAGTCACTAATATGTTACTTTTTATCTTTGATCTTAAAGCTATTCGAACTTAATAGAAGAACTAAAGAAACAGAAGCAGATTAATGTGCAGGTTTGTCTTTTTTTTCTTATATGACATTATGAGTTTAAGTTCATTTACTATCAGAATATTTATGTTAATTCTCTGTAGTTGGAGAATCAGTTGAACACATTAACACACAGAAGCAATGGAGTCTCATAAGCCATTGAGAGTTTGAGACAGAAACTTGAAGTATGATATGGTATGAAAACAAAATACTATTATTTTTCATTATTAAGTTATATATCTGTGTGAATAAAATGTAATTATGTAAGAATTTAACATAATTTCTTTTTTCAATCTCTAAAATATGTATGTTCATATATTTGAACTAGTACCAAAGATTAGAGCAAACAACTCCTTGTTAATTATATCATCCAGAAATTAAACATTAATATAATCATAGATTGATTAACGGTCAGGATTGTTTCAATTTTAATTGTTTGACTTTTCTCCTGGTATGAAAAAAAGAAAAGTCAAAGAGGTAGATGAGTCACTGAAGTAGATGACTAGATTTGTTAAATAACAGTAAAGCAAAATTAAATTAAATTTAATAGCAATAAAATAAAATCAATGTTTCTTCTTTTCTTTTTTTTTTTCAGGAATCAATGTTTCATAATTTTGATTTGTAACTTTTTATTCTTTTTTGTGATCAGAGAAATTATTAATTTATTAAAATTAAGCAGCCGGATCGAACCAAAATTCAAAACAACCCACTGAGTTTTGTAACTTTGTGGTAAATAAAAAAGGACCAATCAAAACCAGATGTGTTATATTAGTGACGTACCATCATATCAGTTTCAGAAAGTAAAGAGCAAGTACAGTTGTGAAATTAGAAAAAAAATAAAAATAAAGTACGTGATTATTGTTCATTCAACACGTGTTTCTCCTAATTTACTCCCATTTTTACTCTCAGCCGAGCCATTTAGCTCAATCTCGACAGTCAAATAAATGAAAAATATATCTTTTTATAATTACAAAAAAACAATTTGTTAAAACTTATTTAGGTATTATACTTTCTTATAAAGATATTATTTAACATGCAATTAAAAAAAAATAACTGATTATTTTAAAATAAGTAATTATTTAAACTGTTAATTTATCTCTCTTATTTTGGGTTGAATAGTTAATTTATCTTATCATATAATATTAGTGATAAATATATTTGCAATTCGATAATCAGACAAATATGATACATTGTTATTTTTTTCTCATTATACATTTTTGATTTTTATTTAAAAAAAAAATCATTGCTCATTCTATTATCTCGTTATTTTATTTTCATGATGATACATATACTACAATATAACAGTTATTGTCATTTTCTCAACTTAATTTTATCTTTTACATATAAGTACTAGAATTTTCCTGTGCAAGAATTGCACAAGTGTATATTTTTAAAAAAATTAAAATTTATTTGTAGATATTTCAAAAAAAGAAGATAATGCATAACATTTAACAACCGATATAATTTGAAATATTTTTAATTGATCTTATATAACATATGGAAATATCTATTTAAAATTAAGGTTATATTTACCTAGTGTATTAAATAGTATTACAACTTGTAAATAATCGATTTATATTTTGTTATCATTGTATTGTATAGTAATTTTAAAAGTTCGAATTTTATTTAAAAAATCTAAAAGAGAGAAAAAGATTCAATTTCTTTTGAAAAAAACAATAACCCGTTAATTCTTTTTATAATCATCCAAAAATTAGAAATTTTTTTTATGATTGTGTAATTTTATTTTAATAAGATATTGATATACAAATTGATTACTATATAAAAAATGTTTTATTTTGACAAAATACCCGATCAATCTTTGTTTATATTATTCTAAAAATTTCATTTTTTAAAAAGAATTTGTAATATTGTTTTTACTAATATATTAATATACAAGTATATTTTTTATTTTAAATGATTATATTATTTTTTTAGCGTAAGTTTAGCTTAAACAAACCGTGAAACATAATTGCTGATAAAAAATTTGAAATATTTGAACTTGCGAGACCCTCGGACATAACAAAACAGTTGTTAAAAACTGGGGAACTTGCGAGACCCTCGGACATAACAAAACAGTTGTTAAAAACTGGGATATTTGCCCACTTACCTACGTCCACCAATCGGAGATTCAGGTACTATATTCATACGAACCATCTTGTTTATCAGATTCTCTTCTCTCGAGACCCTTAAGAAGCCCCTGTCTCCAATGATCTCAGAACAGTCTTGCAATTCCCAAAATTGTTCACCCTTTTCATTAACTCCATACCCGGTCAACAGATAACAATGGAATTGCAGGACTGCGACTACTATCACGACTTAGCCTTCCGTAAGTCTCTAGTTCAGCTGGTGTGGGTCTTGAAACCACATCTTCCTCCACTAGTGTGCCGTAAGAGCGATACCATATCATGGACACAGTAAATGGTCGGCAAATCTTCAATCTGTTTTCCAAAAAAAAACCAAGTCCACCACATTCGGATCATCTTCATATATGACTTGAAATAGAGGAAAAAAATGAACCGGATATGGTCCATCATTATAACCCTGGTTAACATTGCCTGAGAACACAACCCATACTAGTAAATACAGGTTCACAAAGATGTAGACCAATGATGTCAGCCAGACCACTTTTAGGATCTGCGAAATCTTCCGACTGCATTTTGTCCACCAGGTCTTGGATCGACAACTCTATCTGATGTCCGGCTCGCTTGAGAAGAGCCTCAACTTGACGGATTAAAGTCGTTGCCCAACAAAAACCCGGTAGAAACTCGGTGGTAACAGAGAGAATCGAAGGGTCTGAGAATTTTCACCGAATAATAGATAACTGTCTTCATTATATTCCACATAAGTACCAATTTCCACTTGATGCTTTGAAAATGATTATATTTATATTTACTTTTCTATTACAAATTTTTATTTATTGATTTTCAATTAATGGTAATAATCACATTATTATCTCTTTAAAATGAATAATATTTGAAAATGATTATATTTATATTTACTTTTCTATTACAAATTTTTATTTATTGATTTTCAATTAATGGTAATAATCACATTATTATCTCTTTAAAATGAATAATATCCTTTTTAATCATAATAATTAATGAATTATCATACAATTTTACCTAAATAACCCTCTTAAAACTTTAAATTCTAATAGCAAATGACATAATTTTACGATAAAATAAATATTTCTTTTAAATCGGTACTTCAAAAATACTATAAGAAGATATTTAAGCATAATTTAATATGTACTAATAAAATGCATAAGGTTTCTAACCATTCCAACGTAACATTTCAAAGCATTATCGATTAAAACCACAATATCTTGAATATTAATTTCTTTATTTAATTATGTTATTCGGAGAATATATTTAGGAATGTCAATTTGTAAAAATTAAGTTGACAATGTTTGTTAAAATATATATGAAGAATATATTTAGGAATGTCAATTTGTAAAAATTAAGTTGACAATGTTTGTTAAAATATATATGAAATGCAAATTTTTGACCATTACCTAGTTGTGCTGAATTAACTTTCCAGTGAGATCCCATGGCCCAAAAAAGCAGAATTGCAAATTTGACCACTCTTCTTCATCTTCGTATTTTTCACGTTTTTTGATACTTATGAAAAATTAAAATAAATAGGTTTATTTTCAGAGTTTTAATCGTATGTATTGTAGTAGATTACTACAACCAATAAACTAGTTTAAAATATATATACTATGTTTAGTATATAGTAAAAAGACATCATCCCAAATCGGTATTAAATGTAAAATTTAGTTCCGTACACGGATAATTATGTATAATCTTTAGAATTTTTCAGTGGTGGTATTAGGTTTACTCAAGAAGATGTCATTAGTTAACAATTATTATTTTACTTATAATAATAATCATGAACATTTGGTAACTTTGACTTAGTCAAAGTCTGTGGTGGTTAATTAAATCTAGTAAGTCGTCGTAATAAGGAGTCAACTAATTTGACCCTTATGATTGGTTTGGACCAAAACCACGTACGTAGACTCAAAACTATCAGTCTTGTAATACGGCAGCTCAATTTTATTTAACGACTGGCCAAAATAGACTAATTTAATTTAATATAATGTAAGAATAAAAATCTTATACGGCTTTATAATTTAAAACACTAAAAACATGCGGTTAATACTATAATGTAAGAATAAAAATCTTATACGGCTTTATAATTTAAAACACTAAAAACATGCGGTTAATACGTCAAATAAATGACACGATTTTTTGCTATAAATAAATTTTATTACATATAGTATAGCGATCACTAATATATTTTAACAAAACAAGAAATCATGGGATTTAAAGAAAATTCATACTAAAAAAAAGTTTTTTGTTGGTGATACTAAAAAGTAAAAAAAAATTATAACGTTTTACATGTCATATCAATTTTTAATAAATATTTTGAATAGTTTACCGAATATTACTTTTATACTTTTTTTTTTTGCAACTCATTACTTTTATACTTTATCCGTTTCAAAATATTTAATTGTTCAATTTCTTTTTATAAACTAAAAAATCATAAATAAAAAAAATTTGTAATATTAACATCATTATCCATTTTATTAATCAATACAAAACATTCTAAATTTTGGATTTTTATGTAATTAGATTTTCCAAAAAAAATACTCAAAAAAATCTTAAAAAATTATTCTTAGAATAAATAGATTCTAGAAAATCGAATATATATTTTTATAAATGGCAAAATAATAAAACTATGATATATTAATACAGAAAATTGCATTAAGTCAAGTTGTAGCCAAGCCGACAAAGCTGATTTCAATTACACACTTGTCTTTCTTCGAAGTTTGTTCTATTTGTTATAATTTATTTGAATATATAACAAGTACTTTTTCTAAATAATGTTTATTTTTTTACGAATAACGAGTATTTTTTGTGGATATCAAATATATTTTACAAATAGCAAGTATATATTAAGGTACGAGATTTTACTTGTATGGGTAAAAAGTATTATTTCTTTACAAGTAATAAATATTTTTATACGAGCAATAAAAAACGAGTAACGGATACGAAACAAGATTTGTTACTTGGATTGAACGGACTGAACATTTACGAGTACAAATCAAGACTAACGAATGAGACAAATATCAATTACTTATGCCTACCCTACTATTTATGGTGTTTTGTCGAACGTTACTAACGGTTTTGTCGAACGTTACTAACGTATTTATAGTGTTTTGTACTATGTAGGTCTTGTTATAAATAATAAAAATATCATATATTAAGCCGAGCCGATAAAGCTGATTACTATTACACACTTGTCTTTCTTCGAAAGATCAGACCCTTTGCGTTTTCTCGTATAATCTGTAAAACAACCTCCGTAATATTCTCTTTATAAATATCTTCTTCCTCATTATAACTCACTCCTCTCTGTATCTTTCTCTACCTTCTCTAACACCAAACACTATTCTCAACTTTTTAGTTCGTTATCTTTAAGTCTAAAGACCCATGAGGATCCTACCTGCGACAGAGATGTTTTCTTCAGAGCTTAAGGAGTTTATGTGTGGTGCTCTACAAAGAAGGAAAGATGATGATGGATTTAGAGGTTTTAATGGGGGAGGTAAATCAAGAAATGGAGTGAATCTTGATTCTGATAAGATTTTTTTTTTTTGGTAAATGATTTAATTATAACATATATTCACTCAATTTTTTGATAATTTATTAAAGTTTTTTTTTTTGCTCTTCATGACTATGAAAATGCAGAGGATAAAGAGAAAGTGAGTGAAATGGAAGCAGACGCAGAAACGGCATCGTTTAGCAACAGAATTACTTCAGTAGTATCGCGATTAACAGAGATTGAAAGTTTGATAAAAGCGTTTGATGGTTGTGCTGGCGTTTTCCACACTTCTGCGTTTGTAGATCCCACGGTTGTGCTGGCGTTTTCCACACTTCTGCGTTTGTAGATCCCACTGGTGTCTCTGGTTATTCGGTAACTTTTCTTCATTACCATACTTAACACTTCAAATTAAACTCTTAATGGCTTTCTAATTATTATTAGCATAAACAAATGATTTTGCTTATAATATTAAACAATATATTAGTGGCGTACGGATGTGTCACTTGTCATGGTATGAATGTGATAAAGTGTAGGTTCATAGTTTGTCAAATTTTGATTTCTTCTAGAACAACTTTTTAGTGGCTTTGCTTTTTCGTTTATAAAGTTGTTAGAAGTTGTGGTTGGTATTACTTTATTTGAAGATTTTGAGTGAATTATATCTTTCTGTTGTTGACATTTGACAAATATTCATCCTCTACCACGACCTCATCAAGAATAAAGTCATATAGTATTTTAATTAGCATTATGAAATTTTCTACACTTCTAGATTTTTTTAGGTGTGTTTGTTATTTTGTGACTTGAGAGGAACTTTGTTCCTACTTTTAAGAGCTTGTCTACCTACTGACAAAGACAAGTTATCTACAAAAGAGTTCATGTAACTGTCTGAATACAATCTGAATCCTACATATCCCATATAACTAGGTTCTGTCCTGATATATATAACCCGCATTTCTAAAAAAAAATTAAAAAGACTATTTTTTATTTTTGAGTAATGGAACATTTGTTTATACAAAAAAAAAGAAAAAAAAATCAATAGTAAAGATCGCAAACAGGTGTTTGCTCTACTTGTATTCAGGACCGATCCTAAGTGGAACTATCAACTCGTTAATAAGTATTAACCTAGATTCAATGTTATGTATTTTTCAGAAATCAATGGCGGAATTAGAAGCAAAAGTGAGTGAGAATGTAATAGAAGCATGCAACAGAACAGTATCAGTTCGAAAATGTGTCTTCACTTCATCTCTATTAGCTTGCATTTGGCAAAACAATTTTGATCAATCTGTTATCAATGAAGAAAGCTGGAGTGATGAACAACTCTGCATGGATAATAAGGTAAATAATATAATTAAATGCATAATTAGATACAACTTGAGGATATGAATTAACACTTTTTATGCTAATTCTACAGCTTTGGTATGCACTTGGAAAACTCAAAGCAGAGAAAGCTGCATGGAGAATTGCAGATTCAAAAGGATTAAAGCTTGCTACTATATGTCCTGCTCTTATAACTGGTCCTGATTTCTTTAATCGTAACTCCACTTCTACTTTGGCTTATCTCAAAGGTAATCAAAATGAACCATCTATATCAAGAAAAATCCAAATTTCCGACCACCGTAATCGTGGAAAACTGGTCGGAAATGATTAATTCCGACCAATTTTCAACCATTTTTCAGTTGGTGGGAATTTGTCGGTTGTTAGGATATATTAAATAACATGGAACCAGAAAAAAAAATCAACATTTTTTGTAAAAGATTTAGATTGTTTTCTAAATATTTTAGCTTTTTATTAAATACATATATAATATTTATAAAATTTAAAATATTTTCTATTTTTATTAAATACATATATAATATTTATAAAATTTAAAATATTTTCTAGCTTTATATAAGGCTTATTGTAGCAATAAAAAGGATCTCATAGATGCAAACAAATATTGTTAGGACATTAGTATAGGTGGTCCATTCCATAAAAGAGACAAAATACAGCTTCGTAAGTAGGTGAAAAAATTAAAATGGACAATGATTTACTTGCAGCATTTTTGTTTTAATCGTATAGATAAAACAACCAATTATTTCTAAAAATATTTAAATAAAAACTATTTTCATAGTAAATTATAGTTTTATATACGTTAGGATCGGCTCAGATGGTAGATTATTATACTACTTGCTAGAGTTTATTTTGATGTATTTATTGACAGCTCAGATGGTAGATTATTATACTACTTGCTAGAGTTTATTTTGATGTATTTATTGACAATTTATTTAAAACATAATGCAGGAGCAAAAGAGATGTATAAAAATGGGTTACTAGCAACAATAGATGTGAACAGATTAGCTAAAGCTCATGTATGTTTATGGGAAGGTTTGGGTAATAAAACTGCGTTTGGTAGATACATTTGTTACGACACAATTCTCACAAGAGATGGAGCTGAAAAGCTTGCTAAAGATATTGGCGTTCAAATGGAAAAGATTTGCGGTAATGGTAGCGATTCAAACGCAAACGCCGAAATAGAAACCGAAGATTCTTGTTCTTTACAAATTTCTGATAAAAAGATGTTTGATCTTATGTCAAGAACTCTACGAAGTTGTTATCATGAAAGTTAGGAAAATCAAAATGTAGTGTTTGCTTTTATTCTTTTCTTCTTTTTTAATATTATGTTTTTTTGTTTTTTTTTATAATGATAATTATTATTACAAAATAAAATAAATGTAGTAATTAATAATTATTTTTATTTGTACGAATGTGGTTTTTTTGTGTGAAGTGAAGTTGATGTAAGGGGCGGTTGAGTAGTTGGTATTCGTTGAAAATTTAATACTTTTTCTGAATTAACAAAATTACAAATTATTGAAATTCGCAAATCCTTTTTGGAGATTTTTCAAATAAGTCAATAATTGTTTGACAAAATTTGTTTTTTCAAATCCTTTTTGGAGATTTTTCAAATAAGTCAATAATTGTTTGACAAAATTTGTTTTTTTTTTTTGGTTTAAATAAGAATAGCTAGCAAATGTCAACAATACTTACAATTTGGTTCTGGCCGGTGCAAAGGAGGAATTACACTTAAAACGACACAAATGATTTACATTTTACACAAACTAGTATAACACAAATCAAGGAAATAAATCCTTCTTTATTCTTACAATGTGTGACCTATTTAACATTTTTTACATAATTTTTATGTGTGACCTATTTAACATTTTTTACATAATTTCTTGCTCTAATGACATCAACAAGCACCATCACTTGCAACTTCTGGTGACTTA
>CM071717.1:2672628-2696964 GCA_036630335.1 Physaria fendleri | reverse complement strand
GGTCGTTTTTTGGTTGATATTTGGTCGCTATTTTCTGCGACCAAATAGCGACCACATTTTCGTGGTCTCAATTTTGGGTTTTTCTTGTAGTGATATGACCATCAAACAATTTAAATAATCAAACAATTTAAATAATCAAACAATTCTTGGCTCTGATTAAATTTATGAATAATGAAAAGAAAATAATTTTATTAGCCCTATATAAAACATGACTTGAGAAAATGAGACACATACATGAAAATAGCCCTATATAAAACATGACTTGAGAAAATGAGACACATACATGAAAAATATTTTAACATTAATATGGTATTATGCATGTGATCTATTTACGTATCTTAGAAAAACTGTATTGATATGTGTTCTACACCATAAAAATTATAAAACAATAGGTTGATATTATGTTAATTTTATAGAAGAATAGTAAAATAATTCAGGAATGTGTCCATAAAATTTGATACACACTTTTGGAATACTTCTAAAATACTCAAGATATTTTGATACTCTTTCAGAATCTTTAAAAATATTATGTAATATTTCGATACTCTTTCAGAATCTTTAAAAATATTATGTAATATTTCAGAATACTCTTTTACAATAGGATACTCTTTTACAATCTTGTAAACTCTTTAAAAGTATTACTTTCTATAAATCTTTAAAAGTGATGAAAAGTATTTAAAAATCATAAACCAATAACATCCCATTTGTCTCTCTTCTCCATACTTCAGTTTTCATAAGCGTAGTAATTAATAAGTAATGTAATCAAGAAAAAAGAAAAAAAGCAATGGGCCTTTCAGCGGCCCAGAAATTGTTACTTGTAGTTCAAGACAACAGAAGAGGAAAGGCGTTGACCGTTTGACTATTTTCAAAACCCAAGTAGTAAGTAACGAATATCTGTCCTTCACAATCACTCCTCCTTCTCTTTACTCATTAGTGGAAACATCAGACAAATTAACGAAGCCCTAAAATCCATTCAAAATCTGTACAACAGAGGACAGAAAATTTAATAATGGAGCTCGAATTGGGATTGAAGATCACTAGAACAAGAGAAGATGTATCCTCCTCAGTTGATTTTCGCTACTCTAAAGACCCCTTTGGTCCACTGATTCTTTCTCGAGAAACCGATTCGAGGTTCATCATCATCATTCATCTTAGAGGTCAAACTTTCATCTTTTTAAAGTTCTCTTATGATCAAAAACTTTCAATTTCGAATGGATAATGATATAGAAAAATTAGGGCTTTATTGATTTGAAGTTGATTTTGGGGCAGGATTCAAAAAGGAAGGTATTGAAATTGAGATTAACAAAGAGGGAAATCGAATTACAATAAGTGGAAGAAAACCCGTGGAGGAAATGGTTATGGTTAGATGGATGACATGGATGAAAGAAGTTGAATTTAGGGTTTTTAAGAAAGTTTTTAGGATTCCAGATTTTGTCCATTTAGATAAGATTAAAGCGAAGTTTGATGATGATGATGCCACTCTTACTATCACAATGCCAAAAAGAGTAAAGGGTATTTCTGGATTTAATTTGGAGGAAGAAGAAGAAGAAAGAGAAGAAACTTCTGAACACTCTGAGATTCAGAGAGAAGAAGAGTTTGGAGAAAGAGAGAATTATGTTTTGGGTGAGGAGCAAAAGGATGAAGAAGAAACTGAGGATGATAATGTTGAGAATATTCACCAGATTGATGGTGAAGAAGATAAGATTCAGAGTGGTGAAGGTAGCTTAAGAAAGGGTCCAGACACTCATGAACAGACAAAACACGAGGAAGAAGAACTGGTGGAGGAGCAGAAAGATTCACATGGTGAGGTTGAAAGTGATGATTCTGGATCTAGAGCATTTGATGAGATTGAAGAACTAGAATCTGATGTAAGTAAAAGTAGAGAAATGGAAAAGGAAATGATTTATGATGATGATGATGGTTTGAGCAAAGTTGAAGAGGTTAAAGAACCAGAGAGAGACAATGAAGAAAACAAGGTTCAAGAAATGGGACAAGGATTCACACCAAAAGCTGATCAAATACGAGTAGTTGGAGAAGATGTCACTGGAGAAACTGAGACAACAGTTGAGGAGTATGAATCTGATAAAGTAGAAGCAGATAAGGTAGAAGATGAAGAGAAAACTGGTAAGATAAGAAGACAAAGTGAAGACAGAAGCTTAATGAAGCTTCAAGAGAATGAAGAACATGATTCTAAAAGGCAAAATCAAGACAGAGAACATGAAAGAAATAAAGAATTGGTGGAAGAGAAAACTCCAAAGGTGGATACGTTGGCGAAAACAGGTGATGAAGGACGAGAATTTGAAGAGGATAGTATAGAAAGAGAAGAATCTGATGATAAACACTCTGAGACTGAGATTCAGAGAAAAGAGTGTAGAGAAAGAGAGAGTCAAGTTTCAGGAGAGGAACAAAAGGATGAAGAAGAAACTCAGGATGATGAGTTAGACAAGATTCACCAGATTG
Organism: Physaria fendleri; assembly: GCA_036630335.1. Taxonomy (NCBI): domain Eukaryota; kingdom Viridiplantae; phylum Streptophyta; class Magnoliopsida; order Brassicales; family Brassicaceae; genus Physaria; species Physaria fendleri. The sequence continues at coordinate 2,694,504 of CM071717.1, read as the reverse complement.
ATGAAAAAGAAACGATAGGTCTAGAAGAGAATGAAGATAGTAGCTTAAGAAAGCTTCCAGACATTGACCAACGAGACTCTCATGAACAGACAAGGCATGAGGGAGGAGAAAATAACCAAGAACTGGTGGAGAAGGAGCAAGCAGAGACTAAATCTGATGATTATGGAATCAGAGCATTTGAAGAACAAAAACCTGATGAACAGCTAGATAGAAAAAGTGAAAGTGGAGCAAAAGAAAAGAAAACGACCAGTGATCATGTTGATGCCTTGAGAAATACTCAAGACATTGAAGAGAGTCAAAATATGGTAGAAGGAAAAGGAGGAGGGAAGAAAACCAAAACTGTAAAGACGGAGATAAAAACTGGAGATCCGAAAGAAGATCTTGAGTCAGAAATGGGTGAAGGATTTACACAAGTAGTAGGAGAAGATGGCCCTGCAGAAACTGAGCAAAACGCTGAGGAGTTTGAATATGAGAACCTAGAAGCAGATGAGGTAGACAATATACATGAACTGGTTGAGAAGAAAGAAGATGAAGGGGAAAATGATAACTTGGGAAGACAGAGTGAGGACAGAAGCTCAATAAAGCTTCAAGAAGATGACGTAGGCAAGATAGATGAACTGGTTGAGAAGAAAGAAGAGGGAGAAAAGGCTAAGTTTGGACGACAAAGTGAAGACAGAAGCTTAGTAAAGCTTCAAGAAGATGAAGAAGAACATTCTAAAGAACAAAAGCGACGGAGCAAAGAAGAAAAGAGGAAAGATATTCCGAAATCAGTCCAGGATATTGATGTACCGAAGGTGGATATGGTAGCCAAAACAGTTGATGAAGGAAAGGAAGGAGAGGAGAAGAAGAAAAGTGTAAAGATGAAGAAAAAGGACGACAAAGAAGAAACTGATGGGAAAATAGGTGAAAGATTTGCCCCAAACAGTGCACAATCTGAGTCAAAAGCTGAGGAGTTTGAATCTGATAACATAGAAGCTGAGGAGGCATACAAGAACCAGAATTTGGTTGAGAAGAAAGGCGAGGAAGAGGAAAACGTTATAGTCGGAGCAGAAACTGAAGACAATAGCAAAACAAAGCTTCAAGAATTTGGAGAACAACAATTTCAGGGACAGCAGCGAGTCAGAAAACAAGAAAAGATCAATGAATTGGTGGAAGAGCAAAATCCAGAGACAGGGAATGATATCTTGAAGCCACTTCAGGAGATAAGTGAGGGAAACGAGGAGATGGGCAAAAAGATTAATGATGTTGGAACAAGAAAGGTTAAAGAGATTATTACACAAGAGGAGTTGGATGAACCAGCAAGAAGCGAGAAAGAAACCAAGACCCGAAAACCAGTGAAAAGCAAAAGAAATGATGAAGAGAAAGAGGAGAAAGAAATTACAGAAACAGAAACAAATGAGCAAGAGTCATACAGACACAGGGATCAAGAAAATATCCAAGAACTGGCGGAAGAGAAGACCAAACTTTCAAAAAACGGAAGAGTGAAGGAGGAAAAAGAAAAGAAAACAGAATTTGATGGTGATGATGATAATGATATTTCAAGAAAAGTTCGAGATTTAGATGTAATGAGGGGGAAAGTAGTCGACAAGATTCAAGAATTAGTACCGGAAGAAAAAGAATGTGGTGGTCGCAAAAGAATCATGGCAGCTGGAGAGACTAAAACTGAGAATGATGAGTCGAAACAAGTTCAAGAGATTGATGAACATAAAGATGATATACTCGAGGAAAACACTAAAACACTGGTGGGTGAGGAAATCAAGGACTGCAAAGAAGAAAACAACAGTAAAGAATCAAACACCAAAACTGATGATGATGTTGTAAGAAAGCTTCAACGAATAGAAGAGGAGTTGCATGAACCGAAAAGGGATGTAACTAAGATGAAAAAATTGGTAGAAGAGAAAACAGATGATTATGAAAAAGAAGAAGAGAAAGAAATCTTGAAGTCGGATATAGAAGAAGAATGTGGTAGCTTAAGAAAGGTAGATGGTTGTGAAGAACAAGAGCTTCATGAACCAATCATACACAAGGAAAGCGATAAGACCCGAATAACTGGAGCAGAAGAACCAAGTAGTCAAGAGGAAGATGAGGAGAAGATTGTAGAATCAATGACAACAACAGAGTGTGATAACTCTACAAATGTTCAAGATATTAAAGAAGAACAATCTGAGAAGCTAGCAGAACACAGTGACCATAAAGAAGAACAAGAAGAAGAAAGGGTAATGGCCAAGGCAGAACTGGAGACTGAAAGAGAGAGCTTAAAAAGGATTGAAGAGATTGAACAACAGAAATATGATGGACTGAACAGATCTATGGTACAAGAAAAGATTGCAGAAACTGAGAGAGATAAGCAAACGAGGGCAATGGAGGAGAAGGACACTGTGAAGAAGACGACAGAAACTAAAGATGTTAGCTTGAGAAAGAATCAAAATGATGAAGATCCAGAATTGAGTAAATCTTATAACATACAAAAAGAAGACAGGATCCAGGAGAAGTACAGTGGAAAAGTCAAGAAACAAGACGATATCTCAAGAAGCAAAGAGGATATAGATGAATTTAATAATGAACAAAGCAACATTGCTCAAGTGGTAAAAGAAGAAGGAGTAAAGGACATTGCTGAGCTAGGGGGAAAAACTGAAGACGAGAGTTCAGGAAAGTTTCATGAGTTTGAAGAAGGAAAATCATATGAAGAGTGGAGACATGAGGAGCGAGAAAATAGAAGAGAATCAACCAAAGAGGAAGAAGCTGGTTCCAACGATAAAGACACTGTTGCAGAAGGCCATGATGATCATAAAGAAGAACAAGACGAAGAACAGTTTATTACCAAGGAAGGATTGAAAAATGAGGAAGATATCTCAAAGAAGGTCCGAGAGATTGAAAAACAAGAACATGATGAATTGAAGAGATCTATGTTACAAGACATGAGGTATGAAACAGAGGAAAAGGACAAAAGTAGAGCAATGGAGAAGAATGAGATTGTAGAGAAAAGGACAAAAATTAGAGATGGTAGCTTGAGAAAGGTTCGAGAAGATGAAGATCCACCAGAATTGGACAGACATAAGGGACATGGGAAAGAAGACAGGATCCAGGAGTTAGTGGAAATGGAAGTAAGTGATGACAGAGGAAAAGTCAAGAAAAAAGATGGAGATGATGTCTTAAGAAGCCAAGTGCCTAGAAAACTGGATTTAGGTGGACTTGAGATACATAGTGAGCACAGGTCATATGAAGATTTGAGAGAAAAAGAAAATGAAAAGATCGAGAATTTAGTTAAAGAGGAAGCAATTGATCTTAAAGATAAACACACAGGAGGAGGACATAAAGAAGAAAGGTATGATAAAGTTTCAGAAAGTAAGACAAAAAATGAGGATGAGATTAACAAAAAGGTAGGGAGGAATAAAGAAGTGGATTCGGACAAACATGAGCGATACAAGAAACTAGACAAGTGGGGAGGCGTGGAAAAAGAAAAACAAAAACCCTTAGATGATTTTACAACAAGGATTCAAGAAAATGAAAGCCAAGAGCTACATGAATTGGAGATGTTTGGGAAATTAGACATAGTCCAAGATCCAATAGAAGATGAAACAGGGGATCAAGGAGATGAAGTTGCAGCTGCAGAGGCAAGCAACGAGAACGGAAGTTCAAAAAAAGCTCAAACGATTGGAGAAGAGTCAGATGAACATAAGAAACAAAACATGAGCCCTGAGTCAAGTGATACAGAAGTGAAAGAAACAAAAGAGATAGAAGCCCATGTCCAAAAAGATGCAGGAAAAACAAAGAATTGGAAAGACGGCGATGGAGAAGGAAGCAGAGGAGAAGGAAAACAAGGAACAATTAGAGAGACAGAAAGGTTCAAGACAAAAAGTGAAGATGGTATTGTTAGAAAGAATCGAGAGACCAAAGTGCAAGAATCAAATGAGAAAGAAAATGAAGAAAGGAAAGGTAAGATTGAACAACCAGAGAGGAAAGAATCAAGTAGCCATGCACATGATGTAAAGCTGGTGACTGAAGATGACTGCCGTAACAAAGGTCCAGTGGAACAAGTAAAAGGCCAAGAACTTGAGATGGTGGTGAAACAAGAACAAGTAGATGAAAATGAAGAAAAGGCTGATGCAAAAAACGTTGATGATAAATCAAGAAAGTTTGAAATGTCTAAACTGCTGGAATGGGACGAAACAGAAGAACAAAAGAAGGTTCAGAAACCAATGGATGAGAAATCAAATGTTCCGGAAATAGAAAAGGAAGGAAATGAGAAAATTGCAGAAGAGGAGATACAAGATAAGATTGAAAGCAGAGTTAAGGACCAAGAGGTTAAAGGACAAGAACCATATGAGCTTCTTAAAACGGGAGAGCATGACAAAATCCCAGAATATCATAGAGAAGATGTGAAAGGAGTGAAGCAGAGAGAAACTGAAGAAGATGTGAGGAGAAAAGCTGAGGATGTTGACTTAAATGAGATCCTAGAAAAGCACAATAGCCAAGAATTAGTGGAATATGGAGAAGGACAAACGACTAAAGGGAGAGAATATAAGACAGTAGTCAAGACAGAATCTATGGCTTCACGTGAGTCTGAAGATAATGAAGAAAAGGGATCAGATCAGGAAAATAAATATACAAAACAAGAGCTAATGACAAGTGAGGAAGGAAAAGAAGAATATCATAGACTAGAAGAAGAGCAAAAGGAGATGGCGAAGAGAACTCCGCAGATGGAATCTAAAGATCGTGAGGAAAGCTCAAAGCAGAATGAGAATGAAAGACATGAGTCAAAGAGACGGCAAGAGCAAAAGAAAATGGTGGATATAGAAACAAGTGGTCAGGGGAAAGCAGAGACAATAGATGAATATGATAGGCCAAAGAAGAATGAGAATGAAAGACATGAATCAAAGGGACTGCAAGGGCAAAAGAAACTAGTGGATATCGAAACAAGTGGTCAGAGGAAAGCAGAGACAACAGGTGAAGATGATAACTTAAGGAAGTTTCACGGACATGGAGAAGAGCGAAAGCCAGAACAAATGAGCAAAAAACTTGCTGAAGAGGAAAAAAGGGATAATGATAAAGAGGCAGCAGCAGTTTGGAGAGAGGGAGAGGCAAAAATCTGGGATGATGTCTTTCAAAAGGCGAGAGAGATTGAAGAAAAGGAACACAAAAAGAAGCAACCATATGTGGAGAAGGACACAAGTGGTAAAAGACAAGAGAACAAGAATCAAGAGACAACGAGACAATATGAGGAGGAGGTTATTGATAAAGCAGAGACAAAAGATGAGTATGAAAGCTCAAGGAAGGTTCACGAACACAAAGAACTAAAACTGGATCAAATGAACGAAGATTTTGCAGAAGAGGAAACAAGGGATGATGAAGACGCCAAAGAAGAAAACAGAGCAGGTGCAGTACTAAGAGAGGCTGAGACAAAGATTAGAAAGGTAGGAGAAATCGAAGAACAAAAGCAAGAAAAAAAGCAGTCAATTTTGGAAAATGAGAATAAGAATAAAGAAACAGCAAGAAGAGATGATAGCTTAGGAAAGAAGAATCAAGAAAATGAAAAACAAGAGTCTCATGAGCAAAAGAGAAATGAGGACCAAGAGAAGATGAATCTGAGATTGCTTGAGAAGAAAATAAAAGATTGCAGAAATAAAGAAGCAGAAGACAGAGAAGTTGCAGAGCTGCAGTTTAAAGGGAACATAAACAACCAAGAAGAAGAAGACAAGAAGAGTAGGGAACAAAGATTAAGAGATAAGTCTAAAGATGAAGAAACTGCAGAGACAAAAACAAAAAGCATGGATGATGAATCAAGAAAGGTACATCAGATCAAGGAAGAAGAAACAAAAGAACAAGAGAGCTTTAAAGAAGAAGGATTGATCAAAGAGAGAGAAAAAGAGAATAGAGAAACTGAATGTGAAGACAGTAGTTCGAAAAAGATTCAAGAGAAAGACAAAGAAGAAACAAAGAAACTAGAAAGGGATAAGATCCAAGAACAGGTGAATAAAGAAACAAGTAAAGATGATGATGAAGAAGAAGAGTTAGAAATTGAATTTGAAGACGAAGAAGAAGACTGGGAAGCTGAAGTGATTCAAGAGATGGATTCAGAAGAAGATAATGAGAAAATTAGACAAATAAAAAGAATTAGATTAGGATTCAGATTAGTGGGAGGATCAACATTGTTTATGTCACTTATAGTTATAGTTATTAGTTTCATTCGTTCCAAAAGAAAGATGAAATGTTACAAGTTTTAACCAAATCACAATTATCATCTATTTATTTTCAATAGAAACAAGATCTATACAACTTTTATAATCATGAGATGGTTTGATGTCTTTATAGAACATATAAGGAATCATCTTTGCAGCTTAGAAAACTCAATGACCCACAAATTACAAAGTTGCAATGTGTAAAATTCCCAATTCTTAGGCCGGCGCTCCCATAAATCAGTTGAAACATTATGCTCTAGGCCACGATTCAAATACTATTTAGGTAGGTAATAGTTTATGTCATGAACGAGATAAATTATTTTAAACACCCAAAAATAATATATGAAATATGTAATGATTTACCAATGTAATTGTTTAAAATGTGTATTTTAGATATTTTTAGATAGTTTAAATAGATTTGCATAAAAATTTCGGCAATCTCTGATGTTTTTTTTTTCAGGTAATTTGGCTATTTAAACTAAAGATAATTAGATTGTGAAAAATATATCACACGGTAAAAGATGACGAAATATCCGAATAGCAATTGGAAATTAAGCAAACTTGGCTTCATCAAGCTTTTTGAGTTTAAACAAAAAGTGCTTAAGTACACCAACAGTCACAAAGCCCTCCATATAAAAGCCCTCCATATAAAAGAGGACACAAAGATTTGTTTCTTCCAACAGTTACTTAACATGGGATTTAGATTTGAGTTTAACCGTCAGGCTGTCCTCAGTGGTGGAGACACCAATATCACTCCATCTCCTCTCACAAACAGAAACTGAATGTTTCTCTTCGTCGTCTGAAATCAGAGATTTAAAAAATATACAATCATGTACAAGACCAAAAAAAAAAAAACACACTTATTCTAGTTACATCAGAAATCTTAAACACCTAGAGAAGTCTAAAGAACTAGTATGTACCTAAGAAGCTTAAAGATACTTCACTATTAAAAACATTTTCATTTTGATTTCATCTAATAACCATTCAAAAAATAAGATAATGGAGGCTACAATCACTTGCTAATTCAAGCAGCTAAATAAAAGTGCTATAAAACCGATTCAAAATGCACATATCCTGATCCGATAAGAATATAACAATCCAAAAAAGTCTCAAGAACTTATATGTACCTAAGAAAGCTTAAAGAGACGTTACTACTAAAAACAGTTTCAGTTTCATACTGAATTCGATCTAATAAATATTCAAACAATACTATAATGTAGGATACAATCACTTCTCAATTCAGAAAACTAAGTAAATGTTCAACATAACCGACTCATTGATCTGCAACTTGTATATAGGCTATATGAACGTTAAAGCTTAAAGACTCCTCTATACTAGTTCTCTAATAATACCTTTATCCTAAGATATAAACAACCCATCAAGATGAAAAAAAAAAAGCACTTACACGGACAATCTCTTCGTATGTTTCATCATCAATTTCTACTGTTGTGATAACTTCTTCAACATCGCCCAGAATCATGTTCAAATGCTGATCAAACGCCTACTCGGAGAACCCCAAAAAAAAAAAAAAAAAAAAAAATTCAAACCTAAAATCAAAAAAAAAAAAAAAAAAAAAAAAATTCAAACCTAAAATCAAACACAAACCATTAAATTCTCCAATTGCAACATTGAAAAGTTTAAACCCTAAAAGAAGGACCAAATTCGACACGAAACGGTGAAATCAGCAAACTAAGCTACAAAAATTCAAACTGTAAGGAGTTCTAAGTATCTACGAATTCACAGTACAACTAGACACATAAACAAGGGCAAAGAAGACGTACGTGAAGCTTGCCACGAAGTTCGCGGTCTGACCGTAATTTGACATAGATTCTCTCGTCGAGACTGAGCCGAATCAGATCTAGTGGCTCTTTGACGGTAGCATCTTCTTCCCCGGACATCGAGTAAACAAAGTTATCACCGTCGCACCTGAAACAGTTCTCGGAGGGTTTCTGAACCGACGAATCGTAAAAACAAATTCTGATTTCGCGGCCGCTTTTTTGCCTTTTTAAGTAAACCACAGCACAGGTTAACAGTTTCGTCCTAGAAATTAAGATTTACAATAATGGGTCAAGGCCCAATACAATTATTAGTCGGGCCGAGATTAAAAAAAAGTCGGTAGCGGTCACTGTTCATTCTTTATCTAACAATTTGTGAAAGGTTCTATGCATCTTGACAAAAAAAAAAAAAAAAAAAAAAAAAAAAAAAAAAAAGTTCTATGCTACCGTAACGATCCTAATAAACGCGAATTTGTGGGAATGCATAAGACCGCCAGATTAGTTTGAACATATTAAGACCGTGGAGTTTGAATTCAACTGTCACAATCAAGTTCATTTGAGTAATGTCAGATACTGTGGCGTTGACATCTCTTGTTTTCCTCCTAATAGATTGTTCTTCCTAGTACGTAGGAGTTTATAGAACTTGTGATCATGGTTTTCTTTTTATTAGGCCTTATTTCATCTTTGTCTTCTTGTTGTTCATGATGATGGCATTTGCCATTCGGTGTTATCCTTCGGGAATCCGATTTCCCTAGTGGAATCATGTTAGCTTTCAATGGCTTTTATTAATGAAAGTATTTGTTTGAGTTTAAAAAAAAAAAAGACCGTGGAGTTTTATTTTGGCCTTGGCTTTAGTAGTTTTTGACAAATCTGAACCCGTCTAGTAAAGTAACGGGTATAACTTTTAGACCGTATCTGCTCCTCCAATATCTGCGAAACCTGCAAACCCTTATTTAAAAAAAAAAAAATTGTTTTAATATAAAAAATCGCAAATAAACCACAAAATCCGCATAAAAATTATCGAAAACCCGCAAAAAAAAAAAAAATCGTAAATCCGTCAAAAACTCGTAAATCCGCAATATTTAAAGGTTAGATCACTTTTAATATTAAAAAAACAATAAAACCCAAGCCCAAAATATACATATTTACAAAAAATAAATGGGTATCCGCAAGGACTCCACGGGACTCACCCGCAAAACCCGGAAAAAAAAACTAAACTACACCGCGGTGATCAAAATCCGCAGAATCCGCGGATGCGGGCTTTAATTGACAAGCCTAATTCTTTGGCAGTTACGTAATATTCGCAACGATTTTATATTTTAAGATATCCAACCTAAAACTAATAATTTAGTAGAGAAGGCTGGAGATCATGCTTTTGAAAGGGAAAAAAATAATAAAAACTTGTCACACCACGGAGCTTACCTAATGCCAAGCCTTCTACACCATGATGGTAGCTCTTATGGAAACTTATCTCAAGTGTAACATGGATGCGGCATGGCAGGATTCCTTCATCGCTTGTGGTGTATCATGGATCCTCCGTGATTATACCGGAAAAGTAAAACTTCGTGGCATAAAGATATTCTCGCGACTCGTTTCACCTCTAGAGGCGAAAACGACATCTCTTATTTGGGTGATGAATTCTGTTTGGAATATAGGACATGACAAATGAGTCTAATTCAGACACAATTATCAAAGCTTTAGATTCCCCCTCTTGTTGACCGCAACTGGTTTCATTCACAATTGACAAAGTTATTTCTACTTGACTTCACCCATTTTTGGATGTCATTTTTGGATGTTTGATACTAAATTTTATCTTGGATTAATAATAAAGTTGATAGTTGACAAACAAAAAAAATATGAATCTGCATATAATATTTTCTGTTTATATAAACACTGGTTTTGTGGGTTAGTCCATGGCAACTAAGAAGCCTATATAATTTTTTTTAAAAAAAATTTATAAGTTTGGACATGAACTTTTTATAAAATGTTATAAAAACCTAGTAACCATAAGTTGATAGAAATTAACAAAAAAAAAAAAAAAAAACCATAAGTTGAAACCATAAGTTGATAGAAATTAACAAAAAAAAAAAAAAAAAACCATAAGTTGATAGATATTGTGAACATAAATCATATCTAGTAGTTTATATTTATTGGAAGATTTTTTTTTCTATACTAACAGTTATATAAGAAGAAAGAAAAATGATTTATTATTTCATGAATTGTTATCGTATCACTTTTGCTTGAATTATTTTCTTCTCTAGTAAATCTTCATCAAATAATAACTCTACTTAATGATATTCCGCGTCATGCACTAATTTAATTATATTATATATGTTAAATAATATTCGTCACGATATAGTTTACAAATATTCTAAGGGAAAACAACATATTTACCCACAAACTATTGCCATATCATAATTTTTCTCCAGCCGAGATGAATCGATTGAAGAACAAATTCATGGGAATCCGCCTTTCTTTTCGGAACTATTGTCCTATTTCTATATTCCCATGAAAATCAAAGTTGCATACTTATTTGCCAATGGAATTGAAATTAAAACTTTCAATTTCGTGAGCAAGTAAGTCTGCAACTTTCATTTCATCGACAAATAAGTCTGCAAAATTTCATAGGAAAATAAGCCTACAGCTTTGATTCCATGGGGATATAGAAAAGGGCAAGAGTTCGTGGAAAAATATTATGATATGAAATAGTTCGTGGGTAAATAGGTTATCTTCCCTTATTATAATTATTAAATCATAATGGTATGTTCGTAAATATGATTCGTGTGAATGATTATGGCGACGACACCTAAGCCTTTATGCTTCTCAAATAATATATAGGAGATGATTAGGAATATAATTTTTTAAGTGTTTGTTAAATAGATATGTAATAATTCAATATTCAATAAATATGTATCAAATTGATTAAATATTCCAAAAAATTATTTTTTATAATTTATTTTAAAATTTTCGTAATTAATTAAAAAATATTTTTCTAAACCTTAAAACAATTAATCGTTTTAATTAGTTTAAAATTAATAAAATAATATTTGTAATGATATAGTTTTTTGTTATTATAAAAATTCAATCATAATGACATGTTCTTAAATATGGTCCGTGAAAGTGATTCTGACGATGACACCTAAGCCTTTTAACTTCTCAAATAGTATATAGGAGACTAGTAATGAATAAGTAAATAACTAAATGTAAACATGTGAATCATATAAATAACGTTTCAATCTTTTATTGGATTCTGTCTGAGACTATATAGTGTCATCACATCTGATGATGGTCACCTTCTGAACCGCTGACGTAATTTTCTAAGTACAAACGTCATCATTGTTCATATCTACCATTTACTCTTTTGTATAGAAACTGTATTTATTATTATTTCAGTTGCCTGGAAATTAGTCCTAGGCTTTAAATCTGATTTGATCGGCCTGGACTGATAAATCGGGTCATCGGTTTTGCCTAACCCGATCCCAATTGTCGATAAATGCAAAATATTTACCAAATTCGGGTAACCAAGTTGAACCGTGCAACACCGATAACCGACTTAATCTGAATCAAACCAAAAATCATTAAAGAAATCACAAAATCCTAGCCACCAACCGCAGTAACTCTTTTTTCACTTTCCTTTCTCTCTCTTCCGTTTCTTTTTCTCTCAAGTTTCTCTGTAATTTGGTGGTCAGACAATTTACCCACCACAATATTACAGTCCTTACAACAAAAAAACCACTTGGTTATTCGATCCCCGACGCTCTAAAAAGCGAGCATCGGGGATTGAAGTCTCAAGCTTGAACAATAAGAGAAACAAAACTAATTGTTCTGATTTGGAGACTAAACATATGAACTATCCCGAAGACATTTCTAATAGGAGCTATGAAGTACTTGACGTTGAGCCTATCTCTACAATCCACACACCACAATATTACAATCCTGGTAACAAAAAAAAAAAACTTTGTACAAATTTAATATTAATTTAATTAAGAGAGAGAAACACATGTTTTTCAATATAAAAAATAATATTTGAATAATAGTAGTCTTGTGCCACAGGATGACAGCCCCGTCTTCGCATAATGGCAGTCACGTGCCACACAAGATTATTTTTGTCTTCAATTTTTACGGTTGGCAAAAATCCTTCTGCCACGAGTGGTCTTTCTCACAAGATCGAAGACAGAAATGCAATTCAACAAGAAGCTTGAGCCGAAATGACAGTTTCAAAAATACTCTTTTTGAAAACTGAACCCTTACATTAACTATGCACTTATAATCTTTAAATTAGGTTAAACTCCAAAATATACTATCTACTATTTTCGGAGTAAAATGAGGATAACGTTTATACGACCATTAGTGCTTTTTTTTTTTTTTCCCAAAACCATTTCATTTAAATCATAACAGAGTATCAAAGGGAAGAACCTAGGATGACCAAAGCCAATCTGGGGTCCCAGAACGAATAACACCTACATAAATAGAGTAAGAAATAGCAATTTTAGCCAAATTATCTGCTGCCGTATTAGCTTCACGCCGGATATGATCAAAGGTCGCGTTCCAGGGTCGTCTCCGAATTAAGTTGTTAATGGACGATGTGTACCCATGAAGAGATGGCCAACTATCAGGTTGGTGAATAGCTTGAATGAGGGATTTGGAGTCACTCTCAAACAAAATATTATCCAAACCTAAACCCCAAACACTATGAACCGCCCATGTAACAGCCATACCTTCAGCTTCAAGGTCATTTCTAAACTTTGGAAAGGCTTTAAGACCATGGTGGATAATAGTACCTTGTGAGTTCCGTAACAACCAAGCAACACCACACCGATCCTTATCATCTTGCCAACTTGCATCGACGTTGCATTTCATGAAGTTAGTTGGAGGTGGTGTCCATTGCCGATGAACTTCGTGACTAACCAAAGGCACCACTTCGGCCTGTTCTCCTCGCGGCAGTTGAGCAAGAGTTGGCTGCAACACATCGCTGCCATTCTTGTTGTTCTTCAACCAGTCAAGTGCATCAGCACCCGCTTTTGAAGCAATAAGAGCTGGGTTCGGAGGTGTACCTTGAAAGCAAAATTCATTGCGTGCCTTCCATATGTGCCAGAAAATCCAGGACCATTAGTGCTTTTAAAGACAAAAAATTCAATTAGTTATAGTTTATAATATTATCTGATTATAATTGACAATTTAGGCATTTGTGTTGTTGTGAAATCACTTAGCAGTGATTTTTTTTTCTTATCTCCTCTTTTTCTGTTTCTAATTTATCTTGGTGGATCTTTAAATTAATTCAATTTTAACTAGTTCAATTTAAATTAATTAATGAAAAACTTTTAATGTTTTAAAAATAAAAGAATAGAAAAAAGGATAGACAACGTATTTACACACTAAAAATTTCATATCACAATTTATACACACGAACTTTGGACTTCTACTTAAACACACACAAATTAGAAGTTACAAACGTAAACCCACACAATCTGAAGTTAAGGACAAGAAACCACACACGAATCTGGTTTACTGTGAACCAATTAATAATAACCGAATAATAACCGAAATTGAGTTTTTCACCAATCAATTTACTAATTAACAATATTTAAACCAATTTTTAAACCAATAGATTATCTTCTTCGCTCACCATTTTTGTGTATCTGATTTTTTTTTCCTCATATGAAACCAACTTCTTGATTTTGAAATAGAAATGGGTGGGGGAAGTTAGCAATTCATGTTCGATACAATTTGGTCATGTTCGATACAATTTGGTCTTGAATGCTTATGATCCATATTCATCTTCGAGAATGGAGAAAAAAACAAAAACCAAATTTTTCTCAAACTTTTCTTTTTCATTTATGAGTTCGAAATGGTTTCGACAATCAAACACAAAAAAAAAGATATTCGCCGTTTTTTTTTCTTCGCCTTCTCCGTATTTCCAGATTTTTTTTTCCGATAACAAAAACAGAATAAAATACGAAATCGAGAAGAAACAAGGAATCACGAATCAGAGAATTATTGTTCCCAATCTAAATGTCACAAAAGTTGACGAATCGGATTCGAAGCTATAAGAGAATTTCCAGAGACGAAAAGAAAAGAATTGACCATGGCAGGAAAGGTACAATTTTCCGAGAAATCCGAAGATTGAAGGGTAACTGCTTAGGGCCATGAGATATTTTTGGGGAAATTGTGTAGATTTCGAGTTTACAAGTTGTAAAAGAACGAATTCTGGGTTTTCGAAAATCGAAAATAGATTTATACTATTGGAGAAGAAAAAGAAAGGGACAAAGAAAATGAAAAGGTTTATGTTCAAAGAAAGGATTAAGGAAGAAGAAGAAGAAGAAGAGTGAGGGAAAAGAAAAAGGCGAAGAGAATCTGATTTTTTTAATCGATTTTTTTTTCTTACATTTTTTTTATCGGTTAAATTTAAGTTTATTGTTTGGTTCGGTTTGACTGAAATAATTAACCAATGGTTTTGAAGATTATACCAAAAAATATTGTTGGGTATTAAAATTTCAGATGTGTGTGGGGTTACGTTTGCAACTTCAGATCTGTGTGTTTTTATATAGAGAACCAAAGTTCATGTATATAAATTGTGATATGAAACTTTTGGTGAGTAAATACGTTATTTCCGGAGTAAAATGTGGATAACGTTTATACGAAGACAAAAAATTCAATTAGTTATAGTTTATAAGATTATCTGATTATAATTGACAATTTAGGCATTTGTGTTCTTGTGAAATCACTTAGCAGTGATTTTTTTTTTTTTTTTTTTTTTTTTTTTTCCTTTTTTTTTTTTTTTTTTTTTTTTTTTTTTTTTTTCTTATCTCCTCTTTTTCTCTTTCTAATTTATCTTGGTGGATCTTTAAATTAATTCAATTTTAACTAATTCAATTTAAATTAATTACTGAAAAACTTTTACTGTTTAAAAAATAGAGAAAAAAAACACAAAGTAAGTGAGTCATCCCATTAACCAATGCAACGACGAGCGGGTGTAGCTCAGTTGGTAATGTACATCCCGCCCTGATTTAAAGGTCAGGGGTTCGAGTCACCTCTCCTCCTTTCCTTTCTCTCATTTCCCCTCTAATTTCTTAAAAATGTAACGAGTCACCTCTCCTCCTTTCCTTTCTCTCATTTCCCCTCTAATTTCTTAAAAATGTAAAGGCATCTAGGCCTATATGAAATGTAATGTAAAGTCCTCTAGGCCCAAATGTAATCAAAATGTAACGTTAAAAAAAAAAAAAACAATGCAACAAAATGACGAGTATGTACAGTTGGTTAATTATTAAAAAAAAAAAACCAAATTTCTTTACAACTCTCGTTTCATTCCAATTAATACCCAAAATTTCAACAAATGATAAAGCAGAGGACTGCGTAAACTCTTACTTTCCGATTTTAACTTTCTCTATTCCCACGTATCTCCACTAAACCATTAATCCTCCATTGGTGGCGGCGGCGGAGGAGAAGGCAGAAACCATGGAATCGTCTCCGATCAACCGTCTTTCACCGGATTCTCTCCACCAGATTTTCTCATCTCTTCCATTCCGTGATATCATGATCTGTAGATCCGTCTGTAAGTTCTTTAACCAGCTCTTGACCTCTCAGTGTTTCTTAGAAATCATCTCAACTCGTCCTCCGTTGAATCTACTCGCTCTCCGTCCTTCGCATCACCACCACAGTCACCACCGCAGCGGAAATGGACACGTGGAGAATATTCAACCGTACATCCATGTATATGAACCCGAGAAGAATCAGTGGTTTAGACTCAATCTCGATTTTCTTCCTTTCCGTTCTCCTCAGCCTGTTGCTTCTTCAAGCGGATTGATCTATCTTTGGGGAGATTCGATTGATTTGACTGAATCTAGCAAATCGCTGGTCGCTTGTAATCCACTGACTCGGCAGTTTAAGGTTTTGCCTCAGCTTGGCTCGGCGTGGTCGCGTCACGGCACTGTTCTTGTTGATTCTCTAAATCGAGTCATGGTACTTACTGAGCTCGCTGCGTTGTATTACTCAGGTACTGTAATTGCTAATCAATGGTTCAAATTTTCATCGAATTTACCTTCGAAACCTAGATCCCCTGTGTTAATGTCGAGCTCCGTTTTCGCATTATGTGATGTTGGGACTCCATGGAGAAGTCAATGGAAGCTATTCTCATGTAAATTGACAAACCTCACAATCACTCATACAAATTGGGTTTGTTTGGAGAAACATCAATGGGGAGATATATTTGATATCATTAAACGACCACGTTTGTTGCGCGGTAATGATGATTCAAAGCTTCTGATGACTGGTGGTTTGAAATCAACCTTTTCGCTGAACCCGGCTTGTTCTACAATACTGATACTTAGGCTGGATTTAGAAAGCTTAGAATGGGAAGAAGCAGATAGAATGCCATTAGATATGTACCTAGGCTTTCAAGAATCAAGTAAGTTCAAAGTTTTTGGAGGTGGAGATAGAGTTTATTTCTCAGCTAAAAGAATGGGGAAGCTTGCAATGTGGGATTATTGGGAAGGTTGGAGATGGATTGATGGTGTCCCTGGTTATGCAGATGGATTGTGTCGAGGGTTCGTGTTTGATGCTAAGCTTACATTGATGCAATGACAATCTAAGGTTTGTTTGTGTTCTTTGCATATTCCTCTATCTCACGTGTTACGATTACTTTGCTGATTTCTATTGGTTCTTCTTCTTTTTTTTAAGATGTGCTTAAGCTATTTCGACTATTATTTCTCTTTGTGCTTTGTATGTTTCCTCTTATTTTTCAGACATTGGTAAGACTGTAAAATGGAATGTGATATGTTTCTGAGTCTTGCTTTTTGATTGTCACAAGCTTCAACCTTTCAAATGTGATCATTCGTGGTTTTGTAACTTTTGTTGCTTGTTTGATAATTCCAGTAATGGGTTCTAAGAGATTTGCATCAACTTAAAACGATCTTTCTCTTTGAGTCCTCCCTATAGCATCTGTGTGTTCACTGTACTAACCTGAACATTTGAGAAGAAGATTGATATGGTTTCTAGATTGTGCTATCTTTGTAGGAGTAAAGGAATCTTTAAAATTTCTGTGTCAATCAATGGTGGTTCCGACCATATCCATATAGAGAGAGAATCATTCACTTTTGATGTCAGCAAGCAATTTCTTTTCCATTGAAAGTGATCTACTTATTAGTCAACTTTAACACCAATCAATATGTATGTTTGATTTGAAGGCATTCTTAATGCCAAACATTCATATATATTAATAATAAGGCACTATGATAATTTAATAGTTACCAAGTAGGTTGGCCTTCGTGTTGAAGTATTTTGGTTCAGTATCATAAGGTCACACAGATACAATTTATGCTGCTAGGATGTATTCTCCAGAGTAGAGTTTTATAACTTAGTCTCAGACTAAATGTACTACTGGATTATGGGCTTAAAAGCTCTGATTGTGCGAGTTGAACTCTTTTTTTGAAAAAAAAAAAAATATATATCTTTTAAGATAAAAATAATAAATACTAAAGATTAATTCCCTATATGTAAATATATGTATAAATATTAAAATTATGATTAATGATTTCAATGTAAATCTATTGTCTACTGACTAGAAAATGATTTATCTTCAGACGTTGAAAACTTATTATAAAAATTTGCTACCTAATTGAAAACTTGACACAATAATTGTTTGTTGCAATAAAACTAGTGATTTCCTTAATAGAATCCTTTTTTTTCCAAAATCACTTTTTATGGTATTAATAGGACTATATTTTTTTTTTGTTTTCCTCAAACCAATTCATAAAACCTGATAAATTCAAACGTTTACATCCAAAAGGGGTAATAACCACAGAATAACCACAGTGGGATCGTCTTATCAATAAAACCATAATATAAAGAAAACTCCTTCGTATACTTTGCCAATGCATCTGCTGCCACATTACTTTGCCGGTGCACTTTCTTGAAAATGCTGTTCCTATTATGCCTCATAATCATCCCTGTAATTTCTGATGTATAGTTGAGAAGTCGTGGGTTGCTCTCAGGATTGTTTACTGAATAGGACTATATTTATACAGAGTTTTTACAAATTTATTTTATTGAATTTTTTTTGTTTACTAATTGAGAAAAAAAAATATATTAAATTATAAGGTTTTTATTATGTGTATGAAAACAATAATGATTTTATTATTAGCTTGAAACTGAAGGAACGTGATTGATGATGCAGATTTGCTCACAACTAATGATATATTAGTGTCACATAAGTCAAAAGGAGGCCAGATGCTTAGGTTACAGTTGATCGAACTAAATCATCACAATACTATCAAATTGAAAATGATTTTACTTAGACGCTAGTAATATTATAATTTGGCAAGCAATATTTCTTTTGCCGACAGCTTGTTTAAAGGAAATTCAAATTCTGTGTGCAGCGTTTTTATGGGATGGATCAAGCTTAAATCCTAAGAAGTCAAAAATTACTTGGAACCATTTATGTTATCCAAAGAATGAAGGAGGATTGGGATTTAGATCATTAAAGATTCTACAAGAATTCATGTTCTAAAATTAATATGGAGACTTCTCTCAAGTTGAGATTTTTTGTGGACAGATTGGATAAGAGTGCATCTTCTGAAAGGGGAATCTTTTTGGAAATTTCAGAATTTCCAGTTAGGATCTTGGATCTTTAAAAAGATGATCAAGCTAAGGGTAGTGGCTCAGGATTTTCATCGAGTAAGAATTGTTTCAGGAGATCAAACTCATTTCTGGTTTGATATTCAAGTCGTACCGGTAGTTTTAAAAATATTTAGTGAGAGTTGACTGTATGTGGTGCTCATCAGATCGAACTTTCTTTTTCTATCAGATTTTCAGAGTAAAAGGAAAAAATGATTTTATTGATTTACCCAAAAAGAAGTTCTACAAATTGTTAATATAGTCTCAGAAAATAAAAGCAACGAAAACTATACAACCTAAGCTACAAAATTGATAAAATAGGAAACCGGAACAAACCGGCTAATGAACCAAAAATATGAAATACATAATAGACTTAATACATCCCCCCTCAAGCCTTTGAATCTGAACCTACAAGGGGAGAAAAAGGCTTGATATAGACATTTTAGATAATAGGGATTGAAAAAGACCTGTAGGAAGCGGTTTGGTTAAGATATCAGCATGTTGTTGATTGCTAGAAACATGAAACAGCTTCAAGAACCCTTTCTTCACTTGATCCCTAACAGTGTGACAATCTATATCAATGTGTTTAGTCCTTTCATGAAAGACGGGGTTAGTCGCAATATGTAACGCCGACTTATTATCACAAAATAACTTAGCAGAAGCATAAATTGGAACTTTAAAATCTAAGAGAAGTTGATGTAACCAAAGTAGTTCACAGGTAGCCAAAGCCATGCTTCTATACTCAGCTTCTGTGCTGCTGCGGCTCACTGTCCCTTGCTTCATCGATTTCCAACTTATCAGAGATTTACCAAGATAAACACAATATCCAGAAATTGACCTTCGCGTATCAGGGCAGGTTCCCCAATCTGCATCTGCAAATGCATTAAGACAAATGTCAATATCTGTTCCAGCAAATGCATTAAGACAAATGTCAATATCTGTTCCATAAAAAAGTCCTTGACCTGGTGAAGATTTCAGATATTGAAGAACACGATGAGCTGCCTGCATATGAAGGTCAGTAGGAGCTGATAAAAATTGACTTAGATAATTAACAGAGTAAGTAATATCAGGTCTGGTTATTGTCAGATACAATAATCGACCAATGAGTTCTCTGTAGCTGGTAGGATTGTCTAGAGGATTCCCAGTATCTTTGCTGAGATGAGCACTTGGATCCATAGGAGTTTTAGATGGCTTGCAGGCAAGCAGACCTGTAGTAGCCAAGATATCAAGAGTATATTTCCTTTGACAAATTGAAATACCAGTATGATTCCTTGCTATCTCGAGACCAAGGAAAAACCGAGGAGTACCCATGTCCTTTATTTTAAAAGCTTTATGAAGAACATTCTTAAGAACCTGTAACTCATAATCTGAAAATCTGATATGGTATCAGAGCCACCGTCGTCTTCTTCCGCTTCGCTCTGTCTCTGTCGCCATTGATTCTTGTTGATTTCGGCGATCTGTTCTGTTCGAGCTTCGTCCAGCTCCGTTTCTTCTCAATCAGTCGATAATTGCTTCTTTTTCTTTGGCTTGAGTCTTGATTTCTCTCAATAACTCGTTTCCAGAGTTTTTCTTCAAGCCTTATCCTCTTAATTGAGTTTCTTTTTCTCTCTTCTCTTTCGCCATTTCAATCGATTCAATCGAGAGGCGTTTTTCCGATTCAATCTTGTTTTCTGCTTATCAGTTTGATTTCATATTGAGTTCTGTTTTCTTGTTCTATCTTTTGTGGATTCTAATCAATTTCTTTGAAGCTTTTTTGTTATTCCAGCTGTGTTCACTCATATTGATTCTCGATGAGCTCAGATCCTTCAGAAACAGGAGATTTTGAAGATGAGACTTCAAGAATGAGGAATAATCGAGATACTCAGAACAATCAAACACCACCGACAGCTCATATTCAGCAATCAAGTGATGCCTATGAAAATCCTTACTACCTTCACAATACAGACCACGTAGGTTTGATTCTTGTTTCTGATCGTCTCACAACAGGTGCAGAATTTCATTCTTGGCGTAGATCTGTTAGGATGGCTTTGAATGTGAGGAACAAGTTAGGTTTCATAGATGGTACTATAGTGAAACCGCCCAGTAATCATAAAGATTCAGGTGCTTGGTCTAGATGCAATGATATGGTGTCAACCGGCTAATGAACAAAAAATATGAAATACATAATAGACTTAATATTTTCTAACTACAAGTGATGGAAGTCAAACCCTATTTTTTTTTTTTTTCTTGTGTCAGGAAAGTCAAACCCTGCTAATAAATCAAACGACTACTACTAATAATTTTAATTAGGCCTTTGTCAAATGTATTTTGCTTTGACTTTCCTTTTCTAGAATATGTATAGTAATAAATAACAACTAGATGATTTCCCGCACCATGTACGGTATTAAATATTAAAAAAATATATATTGTTTAAACATCAAAGAGTAGATAATAATATAAAAATATATAATATTTTTTTTAATATCCTAATAGCAGCGATAATTTTTTTTTTTTCCAAAATTTAGTTGTTGTTAGATTTTTATGGTTTTAATTGTTAGTTTAAATAAAATTTTAATGTTTATATTTAATTTTTAAGTTATAATATT
This sequence comes from Physaria fendleri, assembly GCA_036630335.1. Lineage (NCBI taxonomy): Eukaryota > Viridiplantae > Streptophyta > Magnoliopsida > Brassicales > Brassicaceae > Physaria > Physaria fendleri. Next base: position 2,673,354 of record CM071717.1, on the reverse strand, counting down.
TTTGTTAAAATTTAGTTGTTGTTAGATTTTTATGGTTTTAATTGTTAGTTTAAATAAAATTTTAATGTTTATATTTAATTTTTAAGTTATAATATTTTTGTTAAATATAATATATATATATATATATATATTTTAATATAATGACATGTTCGTAAATATGGTTCGTGAGAGTGATTATGACAACGACAACTAAACCTTTTTGCTTCTCAAATAATATATAGTGGATATTTTATTATAATGGTATGTTTGTAAATATGTTTCATAAATATATATATATATATATTTTAATATAATGACATGTTTGTAAATATGGTTCGTGAGAGTGATTATGACAACGACAACTAAACCTTTTTGCTTCTCAAATAATATATAGGGGATATTTTATTATAATGGTATGTTCGTAAATATGTTTTCTGAGAGCGATTCTGGCAACGAAAATTAAACTTTTCGTTTCTTAGATAATATATGAGATTATTTAAGTAATTAGTTAAATATAGTAATGAGATTATTTAAGTAATTAGTTAAATATAGTAATTAATTAATTTCTAGTGATATACATTTAAATGTATAATTAAATATGCTAAATATTTAAGTGTTTTAATTAATTTAATAATTAATAGCTAAATATAATAATTATTTAATTACTACGGATATACACGTGACTTAATTAATTTAGAATAAATAATTTTCCTTATTAATTTAGTAATTAGCTAAATATAGTAATTA
>CM071717.1:2625206-2635321 GCA_036630335.1 Physaria fendleri | reverse complement strand
TATTGTTGCCTGTGTTCATGTGTTAGGATTGTTAGGTGTGTGATGTCGGGATAGGAAACCCATTATAGGTAATTCAAATTACCTATTAATAGAGGTTTTTGGTCTTTGTGTGATTGTGTGTACAGGTGTGTGTGTGTGTGTGAGTACTGCATGATAGAGTAAGGTGGATGGTGCATGATCGTTGTGTTATGTGCATTGTGTTGCATGATTTGAGCTGTTTGTTATTATAGGACGTGCGATCATTCCATTAATGATTAGATTGATTGTGTGAATATAGCCCTAAGTATGGCTTGCTTGGTTGTGTATGAACGCCGTGGGCCTTTGTGTGTGTGATAGAGAAACGAAGGCAAGTGGTTTCTAACCCTTGATTGTGTGTGCTGGTATGTGTGTTGTGTGTGATTGTTGAGGCAGTCTTTAGTCTGCATTCAAAGTGTAGTCCTAGCGTGCGGTGTCTAGGAGGTATTGCCTATGTTGGGTGTTAGTGTCCCTAGTGAGTCTGGGGCAGTCGCTGTGAAGCGGGTGGGTAGATGTCTAGTGGTTGTATGGCTAGGCAGGAAAAGTGAAGAGCTGAAGTAGTGGAGAAGTGAGCAAGTGTGGAAGGCAATGCATACGAGAGGTATGTAGTTGCGAAGTTTGAGATGTTGATTAAAGTAACGTACACAGGAGGTGTGCGGTTAGTGGTGGTGCAGCAGAGCAGCTGGAAGAGATCCACGGAGATGGTGGAGGACAACCGCAGAGGCACGCTCGAGGAGCAATCGTAAGATGGTGGAGGACAACCGCAGAGGCACGCTCGAGGAGCAATCGTACGTCTCCCCTGAAGGGCAGAAGGGAGCCTGCGGTGCGGAACAGCGGGGAGATCGGTATTGGCTTGCGAGACATACTGGTAATGGGATAGTTGGAGTCCCTTTCGCGAGGATACTTCTCTATCACCGTGTGAGGAGGATCGTCCCAGGAAAGAAGGGGATCGCTCCGGAGCAGGTTGCACGGGAGTGAGGGAACCGCTCAAACTGGCGGAATGGGACTAGCGGGAGAGAGCTAGATCCCGAAGTCAGTGGTGGGACTGGAGGTCGGGCTTCCTTCAGGCAATATTGACGGGGCTACTGCGTGGACTGGATGTTGCACAGTAGTGTCGGCTATATTTTTCCGGCTAAGACCCAGCGGGGTACTTAAGGGAAGTGTTGTAGTGGCTAGCGTTAAGTCTAGACATTGAGTGTTCGGGTGACAGTGCAGGGTCACTATCGTGCTTGCTGATTGTTGAATATGTTATTGATTGATGTTGTTTTGGCTGATTGCATGTTTACTAGGAAGGTCCGTGGATGAGGTCTAGAGGTGTACACGAGGAGTCTAAATACAGGTTGCCATGTTCTTGTATGATGGTTGGTTTCTTGCATTAGACTTCAGGTGTGGATTTTCTAGGTTGAGTTAGGATCATAGAGTACCGGGGGTAAGGGTTTTATTATTCACTCAGCTTTACGCTGACCCGAGCTCATTCTTGCAGGTGCGCAGGTGTAAGAGGGAAGAACCCTCATTCTTGCAGGTGCGCAGGTGTAAGAGGGAAGAACCGAAAGTAGCCACGAGCAGTTCCCGCGTGTACTCCCCTTCCTAAGATTTTCTGTTGTTGCTGTTTTGAAAACTCTATGCGTTTCCATTGTGTTTGTCGAATGTTTTCTGAAAGTTCTTTAAACCGTTATTTGGGGGTTTGTATGTTTTAAATTGTATTGTTGTTGTTAAGTTAAAATGTTAGACTATGTCTAAATTGATATTAGCCTTGCTAGCGGGCAAACCAACTGTTTCCCTCTCTCAGAGCTAGGTCTTTGAGAGAAGTAAACGGGAGATCGGCTGTGTGCTTGTCTGAATCTTTGAGAGAAGTAAACGGGAGATCGGCTGTGTGCTTGTCTGAAACTAGGGACCTTCTCGAGTTGTTTCGCCGGGTTCGGGAGCGGGGCGTTACACCGCGTACGAATAGATGACCTATAGATTTGATCATCACTGTAACCTTTGGTGTATCCGTTTTCAAGTTGATGTGCCTTCCTCTCCATGTTTGCCCTACATAAACATACGCATCAACATAAAAAAATCAGAACAGAGCAAATCCATTTACGAATGGAAAAACCAAATTACAACCAACTATGGAAAAATATCAAATTACAACCAACTAATAAAAGAATGAATTGAATCAGACAAAAACTGAAATTGATGACAAATATGAAGAGATGAATATAAGCTTACACAGGGACAATGGAGTCATCGGAAGAAAAGAGAGAACCTCGAAAGCTACCCCTGCAAACCAACGAACAAACACAAAAACAGAAACAAATCAACCAAAATCATAAAGAAATAAGAAAATCAAGAGAAGAAGATATTACATGTGGAGAGGAGAGCAAGAATCAAACCTGAATCGCACGATGAAATTGATGACAAATCTAACGGAAGATTATAACCTCTAAATCTTTCAATTCCTGTGTAAAAAAAAAGATGAGACATCTATAAACAACGAACCCATAAACAACGAACCTCTGGTAGGAAATTTAGCAATCTGGAGAGCATGAGAAAGAATCAACGGCGAGAAGAGACGAAAAAGGAGATTGAAATGGCGATGGTGAGAGAAAAAAATCAAGACCCTTAATATTTTCAAATGCAAAAACCGACAAAAATTCAAACTCTTCATATTTTCAATAGGATGAAAAAAAAAAAAAAAAAAAAAAAAAAAAAAAAAAAAACTTTCCGAGAAAATCGTGAGTTAGTTCACGCTGGCTGGGAATCGAACTCGGATGATGTTTGCCACCCGGTCCCGTACCAAACCAACGTACCACGACCTTCCGGCCCTCATATATAATTCTTTGTTTTCTAATATTTATCAAAGTTTATAGTATTTCATTTTTAAGATTACGAGTCCCTGAGTATGGGAATTCTTATTCCCACATTTTAATTTCCTTTTCATTCAAATATTAGAAGGACGAAGAGAGAGACTTGACTGAGCTATAATGATTCGTTTATCCCAAAACGTGAAAACTATTGGAAAATTTTGAAATGCGCGTTTTTCTGAGACGCGGATTCAAGAGTCTTAAAGAGACTTAACGTGTGTATATCTGTGTGTGACCACAGGACCACACCATCCTAAGAAGTCACGTGAACTGAAACAGTAGCACTGTTGTATCAGGACCCATCTTAAGATATATCTGTTATTTTCTCTCATGAATAGTTACTCTGAATATAAAACTTATCACATGTTTTGGAAAACCTTTTCATTTTAATTACTAAAAATACTTATATAATTGTGTTCATATACAATACAACAATCTTCCCCTACATATACATCAAAAAAAAAAATTGATGTGGAGTCCAATTAACATTAACTCCATGGGCATATTATGTTTTGTAGTTTTCGTGAAAGAGCCATTCATCATTTTCTTAGGCCTGGGCATTTTACCCGGAACCCAAAAACCCGACCCAAACCAAACCAAAAAATAGTATTCCGGTTCGGATTTGGTTCCAGCTTAGTACCCATTCGGTTCCGATTATTTTAGACCCGCGGGTTCGGATAATACCCGAAGTACCCGAGTATATATATGTATGTATGTATAAATATATGGGTATAGAGTTCGGGTAATTATGGTTAGTTTTTGGGATTTTGAATATTTGTGGTTACTGATTTTCGAATATTTATGGTTCCTTTTGGGTATTTACGGATCCAAGTAACCAAAAGAATCGAACCGAATAGAAACGTTTTTTTATTTCTGTTCTTATTTGGGTCCTAATTTTAGGTAACCAGAACCGAACCGAACCCGAATTATATGGACCCGAACTATTTGGGTCCTAATTTTAGGTAACCAGAACCGAACCGAACCCGAATTATATGGACCCGAACCGAACTGAACCCGAGTCGGTTTCTATATGGATACCAATTTTTATATACCCGAAAGAACCGAAACCCGAATTACCCAAACCGAATCCGACCCGAATACCCGAATGCCAAGCCCTAATTTTCATTAACATTTATTGAAATTTTATAAATTTATTTTAAGTAAATTGATAAATGTGAATGCAATGATATTGTTAATAAATTTATTAATGTGAATGCAATAACATTGTTAATTGGAAAAAAATCAAATAATAAATTAGGAAATGTAGGGAAATACCAAGGATAAGTGAACATAGTATTATGTAGTTGGCTGTTGCCAATTATTTATTAGGTTACTACATTAGAGTCCAACACCACTTTAAGCCTTGTTTCCACATATAATTGTAGATTTCACACTTACCATTAAACATAGCACGTACGTTCTTCATTATTCGACAACGTGTATCATTAAAAAAAAAAAAAGATTAGCAACTTTTTGACAAAGGTTGCCTCTAGATTGTGCTTAAGCAATTCAATATGATACACGTTTAGTAATCGTATAGACTATAGAATGATTTATAATTCTAAGCTTATTCCCACACAAGAATACAAAAAAACTGATGAATAAATGAAAAAAAGAAAATACCACCATCAAGATATACACATATCACAATCCAACGGTTGAAATAATTTATCAAAAAAATAGTAATAATAATACAAGTAAAAGGAGTATATATAAAAAATAGTAATAATAATACAAGTAAAAGGAGTATATATATATATACATAAACATAAACATGTCCACTTTTCACTCTTAAAAAGACTATTCTATTTATAACCAAGTGAGAGTGAGAGACAGCCTCACATACTTTAAAACTCTCTAACCTGAAAATTTATTACAGACAATAATTCACTCTTCTTAAGACCATCAGAGCAAGAAGACTCAAATCCAAAATCCACAGGAAAAGTGAAACGTGTGTAGATCTAATTAGTTAATCAGAGTGTAAACAATGGGGAGGACAACATGGTTTGATGCAGATGGGATGAGGAAAGGAGAGTGGACGAAGGAGGAAGATAAGAAGCTCGTGGCTTATATCAATGAACATGGTCTTGGAGAATGGGGCTCATTGCCTAAAAGAGCAGGTATAAAATCTATACTTACACTATTTTATATGTATATACAATGTGTACGGTCAATACTATGTTTCTGTCTCTTTGGAACTTAGGATCGTTAGATCCCTGTTCGTGTCGGACCAGAGATTTTGTTTTGGGTTTTACTTTTTTGTTTGGTTTTGATTTTCTTGATTTTTTTTTGCAGAATAATCTCTCTCTTTAGATTATGCACAGTAATCCATCTTGTGAAGAGATTAGTTTCAGAAAAATTGATTTATGTTTGTGAACATTTTAATTTTTTAATTTTGGAAATTTAGAGAATATTTTTGTAAACCAAATAATGAAGGGATATAATTAGTGAAAGATAAACCTTATTGGAAATTTAGAGAATATTTTTGTAAACCAAATAATGAAGGGATATAATTAGTGAAAGATAAACCTTACGAGCCTTTTTTGTTGATTAATCAGTGTATGTATTGTAATCTTTTTTTTTTAGCATCATACATTAATACTTATGAAATATTTGATTATTATATTCATAAGCTTGTTGATAAACCTAGAACGCCAAGTGTATAAGTGAAAACTCATTATATATAATACATATATATTTATACTATGTCACATAAAGTATGAAGGATCTAGAAATTAATTATGATTGCTTGACAAAAAGAAATATAGTGATAATAATTATGATCCTTTTTGAGCCAATATCAGAAAGTTTATCACATTGAGTGTTTCTCCTAAATTTTCATTCGATGGAAAAAAGATTCAATGTTTTTGTAGCTTTTTGTTTGCCACCATGTTAAAGTAATATTTTTAATTTATTTTCTGATTTTTTTGTTATATAATTTGAAATGCAAAAAAAAAAATTTTGTTATATAATTTGAAATGCAAAAAAAAAAACAGGTCTAGAAAGATGTGGTAAGAGTTGTAGATTAAGATGGCTTAATTACTTAAAACCTGGAATTAAAAAATTAAAAGAGGTAAGTTCACTCCTCATGAAGAAGAAGAAATCATCAAGCTTCATTCTCTTCTTGGTAACAGGTAATTACCGATACTTTTTCAATCATTAATCTCATTATAATAATAGTGTACTCTTTTAATTAAATTAATTTATAAACATGATTATTACAAGGTGGGCAAGTATAGCTAAACGTATGCCAAACCGAACAGACAATGACATAAAGAACCATTGGAACTCATGTCTTAAAAAAAGACTCTCTAAACAAGGAATTGATCCAATGACTCATAAGCCAAAGATCATAACCCATGAGGTTACTTCACCTAGTCCTTCTTCTTCTTCTGTGTCCTCCTCTACTTCCTCCACTGGCTCAGCAAGGTTACTTAACAAGCTAGCTTCTAAAATCTCTAGAAAACTTGAAGTGGATAAGATCAAGAATGTGATATTGTCAGAACAGAAAAGAATTGAAGAAGAGGAAATGATGGCTTGTTTCATGGAGATTGATGAGACACCATTTAATGAATTACTACTACCTTGTGGTGATGATGACTCTAGCTTCGTGGCTTTTGATGATAACTCATTAATTGATCCATATAGTGCTCTAACTCATTAATTGATCCATATAGTGCTCTGTATGAATCTAATTTTTATGATGAGACTGAACATCTTGACTTGTTTTTGCTTTGAATCATGTCTTTAGACTAATCACTGATGATGAGTCTGTTTCTTTAATGTGACGAGAGAGAGCTAAGATAGTGGAGATTGAGATGTCTGAAAAAATTAAAGTTGAGTAGTACTTTAAATGACATGTATAGTCAATGTTTTTGAGATTTGACTGTTGCTTTTTAATCGAGATTCTTTTTTTCTTACAGATGCTTATGGTCTTACGTGTATAACCTACATAACTATATGTAGGGCTTCATGCCATTTTAATGAAACAAACATATCTATTACGCTATATATAGGTCATGTCATAGTGGTGTGGTTGAATCTTTATCATACATGTGTATGGGTCCTAACATGTCTCTTTAAGTTATTATAGTCATTTAATTTTACAATATTTCAAATATCAAACCAATCTAAGTGGACATATAAAACCAGATTTCATAAATTTGTATACTTGAATACATTACAATAAACGTGTTTTTATATATGTAAACCTTCAATAAGATTTACAGATGTATATAGTTCTTAGATTACATTGTATTTAGTAATGATTTTTTTTTATTGTAAAAAACGAAAATGTGAAATAATGGTGTTGAAAAACGGAAAGTGAGTACCAAATTATTAAAGGAAGCATGATTGATACAAATAATCCAAATCTCAAAAATTTGCAGTCATAGGAGAATCATGGGAAATATGTTACTAGTAAATGTCTTACACAATGATTTAACAAAAGTAAGATAATTGTGTTCATATAAAGGACACGTGTTTATTTATTAATCGTAACTTTGTGCTTTTGATTCTACTAGTGAAACTTATTTATTTGCACGGTTTGATCATTACAAAGTTATGTGCCAAAGATTTGATTATCATGTGTCTCAGTGTCTGCTTTCCACGTTGCTGGTCCATACTTATTTTTCTTTATTTTACAAAATTTCCTACAGTATTTTTTTTACACACATAAAAGATGACTTATATCGTTTAGGAAAATTTTTGAAATGAATGTTAAGAATGTGAATGTAACATGTAAAGTTAAGAAGATGTTAAGAATGTGAATGTAACATGTAAAGTTAAGAAGAAAACACACCTCTAATTTTCATCATTGCACCTCTAATTTTATAAGGACATGAAAATACATATTTCATATAAAGAGATTTTGTAGGGTTAAAATAGTTGACATGGCCCGGAAAATCGTGGCGCAATGGTTGGGTATGGGACCGGGTGGCAAACACTATCCGGGTTCGATTCTCCGCCAACGCGAACTAACTCACGATTTTCCTGAAAAGTCTGGGCTTGGGTCTGGGTGGCTACCACCATTCAGGTTCACAGCAGTTTACCTGGTAGTCCAGTAACAGGCGATCTGGCTACTCCCAGACCACTAGATCCAAAGGACCCTTAAGTAGAAGCTTAAAAAACCTTGGGCGTGGACCGTCCGCGAGTCCGGTGGATTAGTCAGGCCACGCTAAGTGGTCTGGATACTGGGTTACCAAAAAAATAGTTGACATGCTGTAGTATTAGATTCTCATCCTTTTTCAGATTTGTAATAATTATTAGTCCCATGAAAATAGAGTTTTCGTGTTTACATAACAAAACAAAAGTTAAAGATACGTTTTTAGTACCAATCTGACAATTCTCAATTCTAGCTTATTTACTATCTTTGTTATTTTTTTTGTTCTTACATATCTCGTGACACAGCTTTTTCATATACATAGAAGAATCGTTGTATATGCATTACATTGGGCCTGGTCGTAGATCTGGACCTAGTCCTGGGCCTAAAAACACAAATAATTGGTCATGGTCCTAATGGTTTGTTTCTTGAAGTAGTAGAGCTCGTTTCTTGAAGTAGATTTAGTGGTTGCTTCCTAGCCTCTGCGTGCGTCTCCATAGGTCATCCTCTTAGGGCCATTCACACGTCAAGAGCTCCTCGACTCCATAGGTCATCCTCTTAGGGCCATTCACACGTCAAGAGCTCCTCGAATTGCGGCATTACCCCCAGAGTCGATTTGATCTTCATTATCTTCGGTACAAAACTCTTTGAGAGTCTGCCTTCTCTGTTTGAAGGTCTTACTGATTTCTTGCTGTGCCAGGTTCTTCCGACCGGTTTCTTCTTAGTCAGCCTTCCTCGTTTCCTCAGACCTATGTCTTTCTTCTAATCGGCAATCTCACTCTCGGCTTTATTCTCCCATTTTTGTGGGCTTTTCTTTAGTTTATCTTATGTCTTCCTTTGGTTTTTGTTGTTGTTTGTATATCTAAAACCTTCAGTTTTATATAAAGATGCCAGTTCGTAGAAAAAAAAATAAAAAAATTTAATCGAGTGATGGCTGAAGGCTATATCTACTTCAGATATTGTGATTGTTGTTGCCTTCTAAAATCTGGACCACTTCCAATAATCTCGGTTTTATATTATTATTTTAGCATTACCATCATAAACCAAATCTTTGTGTTACCAATATATGATTTTCTTGTACTATTATAACAACCATCTATCCATCATCATCATGGTATTTTATATTTTCAAAGTCTTGATGTGTATTTACTAAATTGTTTAATCTTTAGCTTGCTAATTAATTAATTAAATAAATTGCACGAATTCAATTGGACTCCTAACAACTTCCATTTCTCTAAAGAAATAGTCAAACTCAAAAAATTATTTTGTTTGACATATTTTTCATTTGTTTAATTTTTTTCTCCATGTCCTACGTCTCTTAAACAAACACGTGTCATATTTATTCAATTTGTGGATATATTTAATTTGCTTATATTATTAAAAATATTAAAGTCTAACTAGTGTAGCTTATATCTTATTATATAATAAAAATATATAATAAGGCTTAAAGATTGGTTCAACCATGATTTTCAACTTTTAAAACACATCAATTAATTATTTTTCTTCTTGACCTCATATATTCATATTCAATTAATAATTTATACATTACATATTTATATATTTAATTATACAAATTATCAACCAAGAAATAGTGACCTAATATTAATTAATATACTCTATAACCAGTGAAACAACAATATATGAACAAAAAAAGCCACGTCATCAAATTGTCCTAAAATAAAAAAAAATTAAAACGGGACCAAGTCTCTATAACGTGCCAACTAAGATTGAGCTGTTATATTGACGCCTTCTCCGTCACACTTCCCTAACTCACGTCATGCCACGTGTCTTCATCTTTCACGTGCTTTCATGTCTCTTCCCATAGCCTTATGTCTTCACTAATCAACGGTCCAGATTTCATAAGCAAAAATGATTTTTTTATTTATAATAATTATTTAAAATTCTTACATGGGCTTTAATTGTTGACGTGTTGGCTGCGTGTTTTAGACGAGTAATAACGCAATAAAATAAATAAAAAGAAAAAACAAAAACGGTCTTTTTAATTTTTTTCCTTTAATAAATTAATTTTCTAAATTATTACATCAGAAAAAAGACGAGGTCAAAATTATTTCTCAATTCTCGATATAAAGCTAAGCTCTTTCCCATTAGGGTTTACTAAATTTTAATCATTTCTCTCTTTCTCTCTGTTC
>CM071717.1:2594991-2606778 GCA_036630335.1 Physaria fendleri | reverse complement strand
GAAGAAAATCCAGCTTTACATAGAGATGAATTTTATCTGAAAAACAGAATTCTTGATTTTTGTTAAAATATCATAGTTAAAAATAAATAGTGCAACTAATATTTTTATGAAAATTGTGTGGATGGCAACCACATCTTTTTGTCATTAATATCTTTTGTAGTTAATATTTCGTATAGTTATTTAGAAATTTGGGTATTTTAGATTAAAGTACAAAAAATTGTCGAGTTAAGGAACAGTAGTCTACACGCAAGTTAAATTACATGTCTATCCTCCTTTAAAGTTACTAATACTCGACCTTTTGATGGGCATTTTAGTCAAAAAATAATTGACATCAAAGATTGGTCCTGATAAAAAGTAGATCAAACGGTCACGTTGACGTATCTACTGAACAAACGGTCATGTTGACATTTTATTATATTTATATTTAACTGATTATTGTGTTAATAATAATCTTAAAACATTTACTCAGATATATATATATGAGATAGCTGAGAGTAAGAAAATGATGTTTTAACCAAAATAATATATTGCTTAAACGAAATTATTTTCTCAACGAATCAGTAAATAGCCTTATTCTTTAAATCAAAGAAAAATTGAAATGTGTGGAAACTTAGGTTCCATTTTGAGTGTACATTAATATATCAGATTTCAACAATATTAAAAGAAGAGACTATTTTATTTTATCTTTATATTAGCTCTCATTTATATTTTTATACTGTACTTAATATTTTGCCCCAAAAAAACGTAAAGAACATGAAGATAATAATGATACATCGTTTCAAATTTCTGATGCAATTGTCTTCATGTGATAAATGTTTGCTCAAGATAACTTTTGTTTTAGCAATGCATCAGTATGTTTTAATAGTAACCCATAATCAATAATTGTAAAGATAACTTTTGTTTTAGCAATGCATCAGTATGTTTTAATAGTAACCCATAATCAATAATTGTATAATTCAGATTAATAGTATACAAAAGAAAGTGATAAAATGTAGATATATATTAGAAAAAATTAGTGATCGTAAACAACATCTGGGTAATAAATTGTGATGTTAACTATTCAGCTACACTGCTCTAAAGGTAAATAGTGATAGTGACATCCATTTATAAATATAATATATGGATTTATTACTCACAAAAATATACATTATACCAAAAAAACAAAACACTAACCATTTTATTCATCTTGCCCAAAAGAAAGAAAAAAAACCATTTTAATCATTTTTTTTTAATTCATATTATTTTGATAAATTATAAATATTATTGAAGCAATAATAAGATCATACAATCCTTTAATCGATTTCATATATCGCTATAACTTGATTTTCTTTCGTTTTATTCATATCCTAATGTTCTTCACATGAAAATCATAACTCTTCAAAAATTGTTTTTTTTTGTTTGTCAAATTGTTCAAAATTCTTAATTAATGGATATTTTATCCTACTAAACAGTTTTGAATAATCACAAATTAGTCATCATTATATTTCAAAATGATGGTCAAATAATATATCATTTGTATCGATTTATAAAAAACAAGGTTCATAATGTATCATTTATTTTGAAATGATGTTAAATAAAAAAAAAATTGTCATTAAAATAATGACTAACAATATTGGTCGAAAACTTATTTATAGTTGGTCTGGATTTGATCGGAATTTGGTTGAAATTTGGTAGGAATTTGGTCGAAATAACGTAATATATTATAACTATATATTAAAGTTAAACAGAACGTGTGCATAAATGTTAATGTAGTATAGCGGTTATGTAGTTGGGGACTGAACCTTGAGGTATGCAGTTCGAATCTAACCTAATGCAATATTATTATAAATTAATTTAATATATTATAACTATATATTAAAGTTAAACAGAACGTGTGCATAAATGTTAATGTAGTATAGCGGTTATGTAGTTGGGGACTGAACCTTGAGGTATGCAGTTCGAATCTAACCTAATGCAATATTATTATAAATTAATTTAGATAGTCTTTAACCGACAACTGCAGCCGAACCGAGTTCCGTACCACCACAACACGTATCATTTATATAAGTAACGCAAAGATTTAACATCATTTATAAAAGTGTTGTAAATATATATCAATTATAATAAGTGTCATAATACTTTTAATAATTTAATACAAATGATATATATTAGCATCATTTATTATAATTGATGAAAATACTATCATCAATTGGTATAAATGATATATTAATTTGCATCATAGCTTTTCCTATCATTTATACAAGTGTTGGTAACAAATTTGTATCATTCAATAAACGATGTAACTAAAGAAAATAAATGATGTTATCGACATTATTTCTTGTAGTGTTTAAATCATATTAAGTTCTCAACTTGCCGCAACCATTAGTATCGCAAGATCTCATGATTATAATAAATCTTAAAAAAAAAAAAATCTCAAATCAAGTATCTTTGGTGGGATGAAAATAAATAATGGTAAACAATAGTCGAAATTAGGTTATATCAATCAAGTATCTTTGGTGGGATGAAAATAAATAATGGTAAACAATAGTCGAAATTAGGTTATATCATAATTTTGCAGATTTTTGTGCTTCTTTTTGGATGCATAACACAAATATAATCTTGCAAATCCTTCAATGTTAATATGCGGAAATTGTAGTTTTTTACCGATAATTATTCTTACCCATTTTCTTAGGATTGTAATGTTTTTTTTGTGCTTGCTATAGGCTAATGACTTCAGTAATTTTTAGAATATTATATTTAAACATGATTGGAACTTGTAGTTTACATATCTTTTAATGTCTCGTTGTAAATTATTACAACATGACACAACCAATAAAGCTTAAAAAACGAACCCAATAAAACCCTAAACGAGAAAATATGAACAAAGTTACCGAAAAAAAAGGGGAAGGTTATATATAGGAAACAAGCGAAATATTTAATAACCGAAGCAGAAGTGACGAACTCGTATCATCATCATCATCATCTATAACAAAATCAAATCCTCAAAATACTATTATTATTATTATTATTATAATACTCCATTAAACACACACAAAAAAAAAAGATAGAAAAATTATTGAGTAAGTAAATTTCTGATTAAAGCAGCTTGAGCAGTGTCTGTGTTTGCAAGTAACTCAGATAGCCTCTCACTTAAATCATCAACTTCTCTATGCATATTCCTTATGTAGTTGCACGTATCTTGTAACACCCTTGCTGCTGAAACCTATCAATATACACACATATATAATCATCATTTTCATGTTTTATATACACACACATATATTACATAACTATTTGAGTTAGATATAAAGTGAGGACCGGTTTTGAGTACAAGCAGAAGTAAACACCCGCTTACGGTTTTATTATCTCTAGACGAAAGACGTATTATTCGGTGGGAATCATATGACACAATAGTGGTCACTTCTAAAATTTTCATCGCATATTTCTAAGATTCGAACTCAGCATTCCACCATGTTAGTAGAGATATTAAAACCACTATGCCAAAATGAAAGAAAAACCTCGGCATATTGTTTTGAAAAATAGCTTATTTTTTCGTTTTAGATTGCGGTTTTATATATATCAGTTCGGTTCTGCATAGAGTATTACCTTGTCAGAGCGACGACGACTGTTCCCGAGCTCAGGGAGAAGTTGTTGCAACTTGAGAATGAGATCATTGATTTGATCTTCTGAGATTCTTGAACTTCCTGAAGATTGTCTTGAACGTGATCTTCTTCCCGACATGTTCTTACTTTTATGACTTGAAGCAAAGATACTTGATAGAAGAAACTAGTTATGGAGTTTAGGTTCACACACACAAGAAAGAGAGAAGTTGATGTAAGTATGATGGTGAACAAGTGAAGTGACGGTTGTATTTATGTATGTCTTTATATTATTTGTTTATGAAAACATTATAATATAAAATGTTAAATATGTGTGTATATATTGAAGTGCGAATCTTATTTTTATAATGATGAATTATATGTCCACACTCCTGACAAAATTTTGATAATAATAGAACGATTTCAGAGAATCTCTTAGTTTTTATTATAGATCTAAGTTTATAATAGGTATAATAGCATCGTTGAATATATCCAAATCTTGGTACAAAAAATTACCAAATATCGTAAATTTGGTATGTTTGAGTTTGACGCCTATATAGTTCATATTTAGCTAAGTTGCGAAAGCTATGTTTTAAATTAAAACTATTACTACATAAACAATGTTAAACACAAGAAGATACTATAACTATTTAATTAACCAAAAAATTGAAGACATTGAACTGAATTTTTGTGAGTTAATCTAGGAATAAAGTAATATACTTTATAATGAAATGAGACTATTCATTCCTCGAAATACAATACATTATATAAAAACTAAAAATTTGCCTATCCATTCCTCGAAACACAACTTCTTGTATTAAACATATCAAATTTTCACATTATCGATGTTTCGGATTTCGATATTACCACGTCCACGCACGTAGCTTTTTTCAATTTTATATAACTTCTAAATTTACGACTTTTGTTATTCTTTAAAATAATATTTTCCTTTTCCAGTTTAAAATTTAACCGTAACATAGAATTAAAATAATATTTTCCTTTTCCAGTTTAAAATTTAACCGTAACATAGAAAAATTGCTACTAGGTTATGTTGAATTTTTTTTTTTTTTGTTCGTAACATAGTTAGAGAAGAAAGAACTAACAAAAAAAATTACAAAAAAGAAAAAGAAAAAACAGAGAAATTATACACAGAATTATTAGGAAATGCGATAATTGCATAGCTAATTATTATACGTATAATAAAAAAATAATGTAATACGTATACAAACAATATTGTGAGTATGTGAAAAGTGACAAAGTAAGTGGTTTGACTGGTCAAGAGAGTTCACACACAGACAAAGACACAAGTAATTAACAACACACACGTGGCGTCTCGGAAGGCTCGTGTTTTGACACCGACCGTGGTTGAATAATACTTCACCACTCCTTTTTTTTATTGTATTTGTTTCACTTCAAATTTTGAGAGTGAAAGTTACAATTCTTACATGGTAAATTGCGTTTTTTCTAGTCAAAATAAACCATGAAAATATGGAATTACGTATGTTTTAAGACATAAAGTAGAAGAAGAAGACAAGAACATGTAAACTTGAAGAGTGAGATGTGGAGGAAAACAAGAATCTCATATTTCAATACATTGGATAGGAGAAATAAATGGTCGTGCAGCAACATACTTTTGATTCATTACATGCAAGTTCTTTGTATCTAGTAATAATCTTCTAGAATTTTATCAAATAAAAAAAGAAAAAAAATCTTCTAGAAGGATTTAATTGTATTGCCGTAAGTACAAATTTAACTTTAACTAGACTATATTGAAACGGTAAAAAATAGTAAAGATTTTTAGCGGTTAAAAAAGTGTTCCTGATACATTTGTTCTCCTAGCACAATCATATATAATCATCAATATAAAATCTTCAAACATATAACAAATTATAAATGTATCACATTTGTTCTCCTAGCACAATCATATATAATCATCAATATAAAATCTTCAAACATATAACAAATTATAAATGTATCAGATTTAAATCTTTCGCAAAAAAAATATATTAGATATATTCTTTTCAAGCATTATCAGGCATAGTTTTATAACATCTTCAGAGATAAATTAAATTATGAAAGATAATTTTCAAAAATTAATGGGCGACTTACCTTCTTACTAATTCTATAACAATTCATCCAAGAAATATGATATAATCCGTGGATAGGATTCAGGTAACATGTCAACATGATGAGAGAATTAACCAAAAATATCTCTTTTTTTTTTTTTTTGTCAAATAATTAACCAAAAATATCTACACATAAAAAGTTCGAATTGGAGACTTCAATTGTATATACATACACAAGGTCAACGAAAGCAATTAATCGCAAATTTTCTTTGTCTATCAAATGTAAATACAGTATCTTTAGAAATGATTATATTACAGAGAGATAAGATCTACTAATAAATTTAGAAAATTCGTTTTAATTAAGAAAATAAACAAAGGGCTCAGATGTGTTAAATTTTTGGTCAGCATGTCTCTCGGACCACATGATCTCTGATCAATAGACAGCGAAGATTAAGCTTCATTTCACGAGCATTCTATTCTTATCATTATTATTCTTAATTAATTTGTTTAACAATCTTCATATCCCATTTGTTTTATTCGTTTTGCTCTTTTGTCTATTTCTCCTGCTTTAAAAAAAAAAAACTAAATAACTATGTATTTATGTTGAAATATTCTTTTGTCTATTTCTCCTGCTTTAAAAAAAAAAAACTAAATAACTATGTATTTATGTTGAAATATATATTAGAAAATATTCGTACTCATATATATATATGTAAAGTATAATCTACACCATAACTACGTAAGAAACATATTTATTAGTTAATTACATCAAAAAAGTTACCTATGAGTTTATGAATCTTTAGTATATCAAATATATATATATCACTAAATCACAAACTTATACCTTATAAATAGACATATTATTTGGATTAGACAAAAAAAAAAGTTAGAATCATATACATATATTTGATTGTATACAAAGATGCTTTACGATCTACATTTAGTACTTAAATTTAGGACACCGACCAAACAAGCTTTAATCTTATAGTATTTGCAAATTGCTTTAAAAACGTGATCCAGCTATATATATGTATAATGTACTATTATATGAAATTATTTTTAAACATCATATATTAACAACATAGTTTTTGAAGCACTCTGTACTATTTTCTTTAGCTTATACTAGTTAATCGATCAATAATATAAACTGTAATGTGGCGAATAGTAATAAGGTTGAAAGGGCATACTCCATTTATATAGAATGCGATTATTAGTTTTATGATTTAGCTTATATATTTTAGAATTGCATGTTATATTAATCAAATACAAAAGCATCTTCTCTTACTCCAATGCGTTGACGATGATGAAGAGAAAACAAAACAAGATTAATTGTGTTATTGCATAATCCAATCCTGATTATTTTTGAGATTTTAAACGAAAAATGACTATCTAATAGTCCAGTATTGCTATCGGTTTAGCTCGGACTAGCCACGTGGGTGGTCAAATGGCACTCCACGTGTCAGCTCCTGGAACGCTGCAGTCCGTTTATGAATACCGTAGTGGTCGGGATTCTTGCTATTCAATTTGATGACGAGATTCCGTGTCATTTGATATTATAATTTAAGATATTTGTAAGATATAATTCTTCAACCAAAAAAAATATATATAATTCTTCAAAGCCTAATTTCGCTAATGCAACTTAAAACTTTGTGCTATATATATACACAAAATTTAACGTGTCTGGTTTAATACAACACAAATCAAAACTTGGTGTAGATTCGTTTCTATGTTCCAACTTGGTACTTAAAACCTAAGTTGTCAGCACTAATGTTAATTAATTAAGATGTTTATATGTTACAACTTGGTACTTAAACCACCTAATTACCTTGTCAGCACATTGATAATAATTGATATAAAGATCACACTAAGGTTACAATTTGCAAATTTTTAAGATTAATACCATAATCCAATAATTAATATGCACGAGATTATGTTTAATGATTGTAATTAGCGTCAGAAACTTTATTATGTGTGGTCCCATGAAACATAAGTAGTTGCATGAGGTTCCATGAATACTAACTCGTGGGTGTAAAATATATTGTCTTAAATCCATGATATGTGGTCCTATTCCTATACTACTAGCTCAAGTTGTAAATTAAGTGTTGGGTCAAATAAGATAACATGATAATGTTTTGGATACATAAGAGTAGTAGTAGATAAAATTATGCTATATGTCATAGAATATTCTCATTTAACTGTATATATTGACACTATACATATTTAGTATATAGACACTAGATTAGGGGGAAAAGGAAGTTAAATGTTATAGTTATTATCAATAATACAATGTAGTTCGAATGGCTCTAATTAATAGGTTTTTTTCCGCCTTTAAATCGTAGGTTTTGCCTTTTTCAAAAGATTTTCTCCAATTTATTGTTGAGTTGTCGATTTTTTGTAGTTAGTTTAGTTTTATCGCTTTGATTCGTGGTCATAGCATCGATTACGAAGGGAATCAGACTGATTTATTATCGTTTTAACTTGAATTTGCAAAAAAATATGAAGTTAATCCGATTATTTTAGTTTTCAAAATTTTCATTTTTTTTTGGGTATGAATCTGATCTAAAAAATCATGTATGATTAAAATTATTATTTCTATGATAATATTTACATTTTATCCAAAGATTAAAAAATCATGTATGATTAAAATTATTATTTCTATGATAATATTTACATTTTATCCAAAGATTAAATTAAAAAATATAGTTTTTTTAATTGTCAATAAAAATATAGCTCTGATTTCATTTTTCTTACAACAACCAAAGTACATCAAACCTGGCCCATTACTAAAAACTAGCAGGTTAGGGTTTATAAATGGGCCTCAAACTACTCATTGGTTAAGCCCAATCCAAAATAAAGAAAACAGTGAAAATTAGGATAAATATAAACCGTTTTTACTGCCTATTTTACTGGTCTTTAGTTTTACATGCTTGGTCTACCTTATTTACAGTGATGGGATGTTCATGAAGACTAAATAGAGCTTCTCAACACTTTATGTTGTAATTTGGTTCCATTATTAGATCACTTCTTTGTCATAAAGATACATCTTTATTACACAACAAAGTTCCACCAAACTTTCATACAAAAAAGATCCACCAAACTTTCATACAAAGATATGAACATACTTCAACACATTCTAAAACTCAAACCTTTTTTTTTCCAACATCCCTTAGTACTGATAACCATCAGCATACATAGTTTCATTACTCTCATGTCCATGTTTATGTCTTCTTGATTTATCAGCCTGCACAAAAACAGAAAAAATAAGTAAAGAAAGGATCAAATTTTGTAAATGAGAAGTAAGAGATCTAAAACACATACACGACTCAAGATCTTCTCAAAAGCATCAGGTCCATTCTCAGCAATATACTTCTCAGCAGCAGTTAAAACATCATCTTCTTTTCTAAAAATATCCATCTTCTTTGGCACATACCAAATATTAATACTCCTTGGATTAACAAATACAGGTCTCACAAAATGTTCATAGACATAAGCTGCACCACTGAAGTAAGGAATCACAAGCCAGCAAGTTAAGATCAGCTTCATGTATGACCATATTGGTAACCTGATTATATACAACAACAACTTTGTCAAGAGCTTGGACTCTCTTGTTTATGATTAATGAGTTTGAATCATCTTTACCATTCGATGAGTTTGGCGAATGTGAGTTCGATGAGTGTAAGTAAAGAGTAAAGGACCCAATAAGTTAACCATTGTTTGTCATCTGCGTGAGATTGAGTTTCAATTGCTTGGACTGAGGCATGTCTAGTCATTGAGAAGATTTAAAGAACAAGACACCATTAGATCAAAGCATCTTCAGTATAGATCATTAAACCATGAAGTCAAAAGGGATATAAGGATTCACTTACAGAGGATAAACAAGACTAACCACAGGCCTGCAAAAATTCAACACCAGAATTGAGATTAGTTTACTCAAAACATTCCAAAATATGAATAAGTTATAGGAATCAGATCATCTTTGAGAGAATTTGTAACTTAAACTAGGGTTATGTCCAAAAATAGAAACTAGACCCTAGGCTGTGATAAATTGAGTATAGTAGTATATCAGAGAACCTATTTAGCAAAAGGAAGGAGCTTTAACAGATTTAGGCTAATTGTAAAGGTGACGGTAGAGCAAAATCAAAAGGAGAGAAGAGAAATTTGATAAAAAGTGAAGAAATTTAGCATTACCCAGCAAGAACATCGAAGTTCCTTAGAAGAACTTTGAGGAAATTTGCAGCTCCAGATCCCATCACCAAGCTTTGATTTTGTCTTTGAATCTGATTCTTCCTCCACTAAACACACTACTCACTGAAGAGAGAGATAAAGAGAGATAAAGATAGAGGGAGAGTATGAAAGGGATAGAAGAGAGAAATAAAAAAGCTACCATTAATATGCTCAAAAGCTTTTTGGAAATTGTTGTCAAAAACAAAACTTTTTTTTGTGGAAATTAGCTAAAGAACTGACTTTTTTCTTATGTCGGCTATAAGAAAATTAACATTTTGATGTATGTAAGAAGTTAAAAATGTAAATTTTTGTCTTTTAACTCCAATAACATATGTTTCTTGACATAATGGTTTATAATCTTAATATTAATAATCTTAATATTAAAGATGAAAAAAGCTCTTAATTACAATATTTAGTTCTTCGTGCAGCCGAATGGGAAGGATCGAACTTTCATCCTTCCTCCTACAGCAAGCGCAAGAAGATCAAACTCTTCTACATACCAAAGCTCTGATACTATTGCCTGTATCAATCCAAAGATTCACTTTTGAGTGCTGTAACATTTATGGTTCAAGTGAGTTTTTGGTGTATGTTTTTTACCTTGAATCCTCGGATTTGGTTGTTTAGTTTTGTGACTAACTTATGGAGAAGCTGAAGATGGTCTTCAGAATTAGCCTGTTACATAAAGAAAACATTCACTTAAGTCATTGAGATTCTGTAATATTGGATTCTGAAGTTGTGGAGACTTGCCGCTGTTGGAGATATTGGAGGACCAAGGAGCCTTGCTAATGATGTATGAAGTATTGCAGGATCATACTGAATACATAAATACACCACAAGTATCAGACAAGTGGTTCTTGTTAACTGAGAGATAATGTACAGTTTATAGTATATAGATCTTACAAGTTGCTTCTTAGGTGCACGCGGAAGAACAGATTCTCAGTTTCGAGCGGATTGTTATGGGATCATCTCCAGACTTCACCTAGTGAAACATGAAACAGGGTATAAGTCCCACATATCTGATTTAGCCATCGCATAACGAAATTACCTTCCAGCATCCGAGAAGAACACCGGTCGAGGTTAATAGAACTCTATCCAAGATAATCTCCAAAGGACAAAGCTTATTAGCAACTTCTTTAACAGCAGTTGCTTCTTTTTCAACCTGATAATGAAGAAGAGATTTAGAGACTAGAAATCTTCACAAGATGAAAGTTATAGTGGATTGGTGATAAGAAACATGATAAGAGTATAAACAACAAACCTCATCTTCAGTAGCTGGAACAGAGATAATGTGATTAGATGCATGAAACATGCTGAAATGGTACATCTTATAGTCCTGAAACCAGATTGCTAAAACAACAAACCAAAGTTAAAGAGAAGAACATACATTTATCCGTATTATATATATGGTAATAATCGCTGCTTACTATTTTCGAAGTAAGGACCGAACACATCTTTTACGGCTTTTCTGGAACAGAACATAGGACACCTCTTAGCAGTAGAACACATTTTCAAAACAAGATACAAATTTGCAATGAGATTGGGAATGAGGAGAGTTACACACTCACGAGACTGGGACAGAGTATGTTATGCTGAGATGTAAAACATTAGCTCGCACCGGGGGATCCGCAACCTATACATGAGCACATCACAAAAGTCAATTATTCAATTCAATATACAAAGGCACTAATACATTCTAACAATAGTAAGAGTAAAGATGTAATATTCTACCTTCAGGACAGGTGATATTTTTCCATCTTTCAGTGTAAAGAGATCTGAAAGTGACAATGACTGAGATGTTTCACCTTGTTTAAGGAAGACTGGTCCATTTTCTTGTAAATCCCTTTCCATCTTGTCATACAACCTTGTGCTTTGCTCAGCATAGGTAACAAAGGAATCTGAAGCATAGCAGATATTTTGAG
>CM071717.1:2578762-2594891 GCA_036630335.1 Physaria fendleri | reverse complement strand
GGGAAGATTCAAGAAGCTTTGAAGAATGGTTTGGATCCGTTTGAGAAGAAAGTGAGGGAAGTGTTTCATCGTATTGTTCGGAGTAGAACAGAAGGTCTTGATTCTGTCGGGAAGATCACTGAATGATTGGTTATTTTCAGTATTGTATTGTGTCTGTATGTTTTTTACTTGAAGAAAAACTTCAATTTTTACAATCTATGGTTGTATTTATGTATTTTCTTACCAAAGATTGTTAATTTATATTTGTATCCACAAAGTTGGGTTCTTTTCAATCAAATTGTTAACGAGATGTGTTGTCGAGACAAGATTGTAGTAAATCTTTGAACTTTTATATATAGAAGAAACATTACAAACTAAAGAGACAACTCAATACAACATGTATGATCTTTGAAAACACATAAATACAAATCTTGGAAGCTTTTTATGTCCTCTTGTTGATATGTCCTCCTGCAAAAACAAAAACTAAGGAAGAAGAATCAAGATGTGTAAAAGGATCTGATTTTGAGGCCTTCATATATAGATAAGCAAGATGATTACATTGGGTCAAATTTTGGAGCTAAATCTTAAGATTAAGCTACAACAAAACAACCCTTCATATCTCCGTTCTTAGATATAGGAGAATCTGATGTCCCTGTCTTTTTATCATCACTTGCACTAACATATAAACATCATAAAAACAAAAAAGCAATTCAATTTAGATGATAGCCTCAGATTTGAATTGTTTTCATAGAGACTTAGCTCTCAAAGTATATTTAACACCATCATAGGCATCATATCAAAACCATCAAAACCATCGAAACAAACAATAATAGAACAGAAACAGCCTCTACATAACAAAAGATTAAATCTTTAGTAAGCCCTAGAATCAAGTAAAGAACAAAAAGAGATTTCAAGAATATGGAGCGAGGAGAAGTGGCTCAGTTTTGTCAAAACCTAATCACGATGGCGTTATATAGATAAGCAGCGTCGGCGAAAATTAGGTCAAAGAGAAAGAACACAGTAGATATTACTGGGCTTTTGTGAAATATTAATTGGCCCGTTATACAAAATTCAAGGCCCAATAAACATTTTTAAAGAAACATTCAAGGCCCAATAAACATTTTTAAAGAAACGAACATAAATCAGACTAGCCCGCAATTGGGAAATTAATTTGGTGATTTTGGTCTGATTGTGCCTTGAAAGCTAAATTTTTAATAAATTTAATGTAATGGAAATTGAAGATTTGATAATGGAAATTGATTTGACTTATATTTAGTTTCATAAAAATGGTCGATACTCAACGAGATCCGACCGTTCATTTCAATTATGTTAATTTTATTATTTAATTTTCTAAAAATCTTATTATATAAATCTAAGGATAATGGGAAAACCAAAAATAAGAGATCGCGACACCTAATCCGACAGTTGATTTCAATTTCCAAATATAATAATGTTAATTTCGAAAATTTAGTAACTTAACATGTAAAATAACTTAAAAAGGAAAATTAACATATTATAGTTTCATTTTTTAAGTAAGAAATTAACATAACAATAAGATTTTGAAAATGTTAAATTAGGTAACACATAAGAATTTAATTTTATTTTAAAATGTTAAATTAGGTAACACATAAGAATTTAATTTTTATTATAATAGAAAATTAACATTTTGAAAAATGTATATTTTATTGTATTTTCATTATAAATAGAAGAGTTGTTCACAATTTATCATTCTCATTCATATATTTAGTTTATCGTATTTTTGGAGAAAAAGTTATGTCAAGTTTATACAAAGGACGTCATCATGGGTTAACGCAGCAGAAGAGGCAAGAGATTAAGGAAGCTTTTGAGCTATTTGACACATGGGTTAACGCAGCAGAAGAGGCAAGAGATTAAGGAAGCTTTTGAGCTATTTGACACTGATGGTTGTGGTACCATTGATGCTAAAGAACTCAATGTGGCTATGAGGGCTCTTGGTTTTGAAATGACTGAAGAGCAAATCAACAAAATGATAGCTGATGTAGATAAAGATAGAAGTGGAGCCATAGATTTTGATGAGTTTGTTCATATGATGACTGCTAAAATTGGTGAAAGAGACACGAAAGAAGACCTCACCAAAGCATTCCAAATCATTGATCTTGACAAAAATGGGAAGATATCTGTTGAGGACATTAAACTCATGGCAAAAGACTTGGGTGAGGATTTCAATGATGCTGAGATTAGAGAGATGGTTAACTCATGGCAAAAGACTTGGGTGAGGATTTCAATGATGCTGAGATTAGAGAGATGGTTGAAGAAGCAGACAGAGACCGCGATGGTGAAGTTAACATGGATGAATTTATGAGGATGATGAGGAAAACAACTTATGGTGATTACAATTATTAAGTTTGATAATATTAATGAGTCATTTGAAAACATTATGATATTGTATGGGTTAGTTACACATTCGTAAGA
Source organism: Physaria fendleri (assembly GCA_036630335.1). Taxonomy (NCBI): domain Eukaryota; kingdom Viridiplantae; phylum Streptophyta; class Magnoliopsida; order Brassicales; family Brassicaceae; genus Physaria; species Physaria fendleri. The sequence goes on along the minus strand of CM071717.1, from coordinate 2,592,461 downwards.
CAAAGATTCGAATTTTTTTCCATATGGATATATATCTAAAAGGGTTTTGAAATATATATTTACTTAGTTATTTTGATATGTTTGATAACTAAAATTTTCCAATCATCATTGATCTTTTAAAAGTTCTGAACTTGCCGCAACCATTAGTCTCTTAGATCTCGTGATTATAATGAATAAAAAAATTCCCAAATTAAGCATCTTTGGTGGGATGAAAATAAATAATGGTAAACAATAATCGAAATTAGGTTATCTCATAATTTGCAGATTTTTGTGCTTCTTTTTGGATGCATAACATTAATATAATCTTGCAAATCCTTTTGATGTTATTATGCGGAAATTATAGTTTTTACCGATATAATTATTATTTATTTATTTTTATTTTTTAAATTCAGCGTAAATCTTAACCGGAAATCCTACCGGACTAATTTTTTTACCCACCCATAATTTTTCTTACCCATTTTCTTAGGATTGTAATGTTTTTTGTGATTGCTATAGGCTAAGGACTTCAGTAATTTTTTCAGAATATTATATTTAAACATGATTGGAACTTGTAGTTTAGATATCTTTTTATGTCGTGTTGTAAATTATTACAACCAATAAAGCTTAAAAAACGAACACAAAGAACACAGTCAAAGTCTTTCGTGAACAATAAAACCCTAACCGAGAAAATATGAACCGAAAAAAACGGGGAAGGTTATATATAGGAAACAAGCGAAATATTTAATAACCGAAGCAGAAGTGACGAACTCGTATCATCATCATCATCATCATCTATAACAAAATCAAATCCTCAAAATACTATTATTATTATTATTATTATAATACTCCATTAAACACACACACACAAAAAAAGATAGAAAAATTATTGAGTAAGTAAATTTCTGATTAAAGCAGCTTGAGCAGTGTCTGTGTTTGCAAGTAACTCAGATAGCCTCTCACTTAAATCATCAACTTCTCTATGCATATTCCTTATGTAGTTGCACGTATCTTGTAACACCCTTGCTGCTGAAACCTATCAATATATACACACATATAATCATCATTTTCATGTTTTATATACACACATATATATTACATAACTATTTGAGTTAGATATAAAGTCAGGACCGGTTTTGAGTACAAGCAGAAGTAAACACCCGCTTACGGTTTTATTATCTCTAGACGAAAGACGTATTATTCGGTGGGAATCATATGACACAATAGTGGTCACTTCTAAAATTTTCATCGCATATTTCTAAGATTCGAACTCAGCATTCCACCATGTTAGTAGAGATATTAAAACCACTATGCCAAAATGAAAGAAAAACCCCGGCATATTGTTAAAAAAAATAGCTTATTTTTTTGTTTTAGATTGCGGTTTTATATACATCAGGTCAGATATGCATAGAGTATTACCTTGTCGGAGCGACGACGACTGTTCCCGAGCTCAGGGAGAAGTTGTTGCAACTTGAGAATGAGATCATTGATTTGATCTTCTGAGATCCTTGAACTTCCTGAAGATTGTCTTGAACGTGATCTTCTTCCCGACATGTTCTTACTTTTATGACTTGAAGCAAAGATACTTGATAGAAGAAACTAGTTATGGAGTTTAGGTTCACACACACACAAGAAAGAGAAGTTGATGTAAGTATGATGGTGAAGAAGTGAAGTGACGGTTGTATTTATGTATGGATTTTTATTATTTGTTTATGAAAACATTATAATATATAAAACATTAAATATGTGTGTATATATTGAAGTGCGAATCTTATTTTTCTAATGATGAATTATATGTCCACACTCCTGACAAAATTTTGATAATAATAGAACGATTTCAGAGAATCTCTTAGTTTTTATTATAGATCTAAGTTTATAATAGGTATAATAGCATCGTTGAATATATCCAAATCTTGTTAGAAATTTACCAAATATCGTAAATTTGGTGATGTGTTTGAGTTTGACACTCGCCTATATAGTTCATATTTAGCTAAGTTGCGAAAGCTATGTTTTAAATTAAAACTATTACTACATAAACAATGTTAAAGAAAAGAAGATACTATTAACTATTTAGTTAACCAAAAAATTGAAGACATTGAACTGAAATTTTGTGAGTTAATCTAGGAATAAAGTAATATACTTTATAATGAAAATGAGACTATTCATTCCTCGAAATACAATACATTATATAAAACTAAAAATTTAGCCTATCCATTCCTCGAAACACAACTTCTTGTATTAAACATATCAAATTTTCACATTATCGATGCCTATCCATTCCTCGAAACACAACTTCTTGTATTAAACATATCAAATTTTCACATTATCGATGTTTCGGATTTCGATATTACCACGTCCACGCACGTATTGTATTAAACATATCAAATTTTCACATTATCGATGTTTCGGATTTCGATATTACCACGTCCACGCACGTACCATTTTTCAATTTTATACAACTTCAAAATTTATTTCTTTTGTTATTCTTTAAAATAATATTTTAATTCACTATGTTTAAGTTTCCTATTCCAGTTTAAATTTTTAACCGTAACATAGCAAAAAATTGCTACTAGGTTATGTTGGAAAAAAAAAAAAATTCGCTCGTGACATAGTTAGGGAAGAAAGAACTAACAAAAAAAATTACAAAAGAAAAACAGAGAAACTATACACGAAATGCGATAATTGCATAGCTAATAATTAAACGTATAATAAGTTAATAACAAATAATGTATTACGTATACAAACAATATCGTGAGTATGAGAAAAGAGCCAATATCGTGGTTTGACTGGTCAAGAGATCACACAGACACAAGTAATTAACAACACACACGTGGCGTCTCGGAAGGCTCGTGTTTTGTCACCGACCGTGGTTGAATAATACTTCACCACTCCTTTTTTTAATTTATTTAACGTATCCATTACCGTAGAAATTCATAGGCCTAGTTAAACACAAACGTAATATTTTAAGTAACTATTTATTGAGCAAAGAACTATTGTCATTATCGTCTTTGATCTTATGAGAAATATCACAACAGAAATACGTTTCTCTGTTATGATTGCATTGAGTTTACGAAAATAGATTTACGAGGACATGTCAATGACCGTGATTGAAACATACACATATCATTTATGTCCTTGCAAGAACGCGCTTTCCTATCACAAAGTAACACGTGAAGGACTGCAATTGAAACACGTGGTGTTTTTGTCATCAGAAAATGACTATTTTTACTGTCTTTGCCATGGATGTGGCGTTTTTTCTTGATGCCGATAAATTAATGATAAAATCGTTGGACGGTGATAATCTATTTAATTTTTTCTTATTTTAATTATTTTTGAAAATTATTATTAACACTAAAAAGAATAATGACAGATCCAAAATATTGTATTTATATTCACCTAAAACATACCATTATGCTAAAAAATTTTTTGCATACAATTAGATGACTTAATTAAGAAAAAGATGTATTTTTATGAACTTTCGCGTATCATCAATACACATAAATCATTTAAATGTATTAGTTATTACATCAGTCCAGAGTTGCAGGAAAAAAAAGGCAACTCTGTGTTTTCTTCAAATTTCGAGCATGAAAAATACAATTCTTATATGGTAAGTTACGTTTTTCTAGTCAAAATAAGCCATGAAAACGAGGAATTACGTATGTTTTTAAAAAATAAAGTAGAACACGACAAGAACATGTAAACTTGAAGAGTGAGATGTGGAGGACAAACCCAAAAAAAATGCAGATTTCAATACATTGGATAGGAGAAATATATGGAAGTGCAACATACTTTTGATTCATTACATGCAAATTCTTTGTATCTACTCAAATCTTCTAGAATTTTATCAAAAAAATAAAAGAAAAAAAAATATTCTAGAAGGATTTAAACGTATTGCGGTAAACACAAATTTAACTTTAACTAGACTATATTGAAACGATAAAAAAAAAAAAGTAAAGTTTTTTAGCTGTTGAAAAAGTGTTCCTCATACATTTGTTCTCCTAGCACAATCATATATAATCATCAATATAAAATCTTCAAACATATAACAAATTATAAATGTATCAAATTAATTCTTTCGCCAAAAAATATATATTAGATATATCCTTTTTGAAAATTGTATATATATTTGAACATTATGTTTATTATTTTAATTAAAATTTTATGAACTAATTGTATTTCTTATAAATAAAAATAGTTAACTTAAAACATTTTAACTGTACAAAATAATTTAAACACAATTATATATTACAAAGTTTCTTTGATCATCGAATATGTTTTCAGTGTTTGTATCTTCCATTTCTACATGAATTCAGTGTTTGTATCTTCCATTTCTACATGAATGGTATTTTTTAAAAAAAATTATCAGGCATAATAACATCTTCAGAGATAAATTAAATTATGAAAGATAATTTAAAAAATTAATGGGCGACTTAGCTTCTTAATAATTCTATAACAATTCATCCAAGAAATATGATATAATCCGTGGATAGGATTCAGGTAACATGATGAGAGAATTAACCAAAAAATATCTTAGACATAAAAAGTTCGAATTGGAGACTTCAATTGTATATAAACACAAGGTCAACGAAAGCAATTAACCACAAAATTTTCTTTGTCTATAAAATGTAAATACAGTATCTTTAGAAATTATTATATTACAGAGAGATAAGATCTACTTGTAGGATTATAAATAAGATTTTGATTTTTTTTTTTCAGTTTTAATTAATTTAATTAAGTAAACAAACAAAGTGATCAGATGTGTTAAATTTTTGGTCAGCATGTCTTTCGGACCACATGATCTCTGATCAATAGACAGCGAAGATTAAGCTTCATTTCACGAGCATTCTATTCTTATCATTATTATTCTTAATTAATTTTGTTTAACAATCTTCATATCCCTTTTGTTTTATTCGTTTTGCTCTTTTGTCTATTTCTCCTGCTTTTTTTTTTAAATTAAAAAAACTATGTATTGATGTTGAAATATATATTAGAAATTCTGAATTAAAAGGAATGGATATTTTCTACTTAAATCATTAAAAATAATTATTTTTTTTTAAAAAAACTTGGAATTTTCTCTCAATTTTTTTTGAAGAAAAATAATAGAGATGAAACTTTTGTTTTAAGTATTGTGTAATCACAATTTTTTTTTTTATGACCTAGGTTTCCAGCGCATTGTCGACAGTCACTGCTCGATCTACGTCGAGTTAGACTATCGGTTAGCCTGGTCGATCTACGTCGAGTTAGACTATCGGTTAGCCTGGACTAGCCACGTGTACGGCCAAACGGCTCTATACGTGTCGGCTCCTCGACGCTGCAGCCCGCATGTGTAATCACATTTTTCAACTATATATATAGTATATTAGAGTATATATTTGTTATAAAAAAATTAATATATATGTGTAAAGTATAATATACACCATAACTACGTAAAAAACATATTTATTAGTTAATTACATCAAATAAGTTACCTATGAGTTCATGAATCTTTAGTATATCAAATATATATATCACTAAATCACAAACTAATGATATTTTAACCTTATAAATAGACATATTATTTGGATTAGACAAAAAAAGTTAGAATCAAATACATATATTTGATTGTATACAAAGATGCTTTACGATCTATATTTTTAGTACTTAAATTTAGGACACCGACCAAACAAGCTTTAATCTTATAGTATTGCAAATTGCTTTTTAAAACGTGATCCAGCTATATATCTATTATGTATTATATATTTTTTTTTTCCCCGTACACTAAATATACTATTATATGAAATTATTTTCATATATTAACAACATAATAACTTTTGAAGCTCTGCCTTATTTTCTTACCTCATCCTATTAATCGATCAATAATATAAACTGTAATGTGGCGAATAGTGTGAAGGTTGAAAGGGCATACTCCATTTATATAGAATGCGATTATGAGTTTTATGACTTAGCTTATATATTTAAGAATTGCATGTGATATTAATCAAACCACAAAAGCATCTTCTCATCCTCCAATGCGTTGACGAATGAGAAATATTAAACAAAACTAAAAGATAATTTCATCTTTATTCCTCTATATAATTGATATTAATATTGTGGAAATTGTGTTACCCCATAATCCAATCCTGAATATTTTTGAGATTTTAAAAGAAAAGTGACTATCCAATAGTCCAGTATTGGTTTTCAATTTGATGATGAGATTGAGATTGTTGTCATTTGATATTATCATTTAAGATATAATTATTCACATAAATTGATCTCGTTAATTTGGCTAATATGCAGCTTAAAACTATTGTGCTATATATATAGGAAAAAAAGATTTAAAGTAGGTCTTAGATTTGTTTTCCAAAAAAAAAAAAGTAGGTCTTAGATTTTTGGCTACACTTATTCTAAAATGGTTTAGATTTTTACTGCATGCAGTTATATTTGCAAATAATTTTAGTTTTTAATGCATATATATACAAATTTTTACTGCATGCAGTTATATTTGCAAATAATTTTAGTTTTTAATGCATATATATACAACGCGGAAAATATCATCTAAACCATTTAAATATGTTATGGCACTTAAATACTATGCAAACGTAGTTTTTTAAAATATCTAAAAAGTTCAAACCTATGGTCTTACATTTATATGGGACGATGTTTAGATCATATTAAATTTATTCTAAAGAAGAAGACTTCTCCCAAATGACGATTTGAACTTACGATTTCTGTATTTTTATCAAAAGAGTTAGCGAGTAGTTTAATTACGTATAAACTAACAAATTAGGTTTGGGCAAAAAAACCGAAACTGAAAAACCGAATCGAACCTGAACCGAAAAAACGGTACCGAACCCGAACCGAATTTACAAAAGTAACCGAATGGTACCTTAAATTCTAAACCCGAAGAACCGAACTTGAACCCGAACCGAACCGAAGATCCATGGACACTCGAAAAATAATTATATATCTAATTTTTATAAATATATATATGATTAAATGTTTATGTTTAATATTTAGGTTTGGGAACAGAGATAAAATCCGGTAAATAATTGACTAGAATTTGGTCAGAGAAATGAAATGGTAGGAAGAGACACCTCTTCGAGTCACAGAGAGCGAGAGAGAAACCATCTCCTTGTCTAAAAACATCTCTAAAATATTACTATTATTTTTAGCAATTGGTACAGAAAAAAAAAAGCAAAAGTTTTCAGTTACTTTGGAAAAACCAAAAAAAAACTGATAAAATAGAAACGAACCAAAATTATTTTTGATTAATTTGGTAGAAAAAATAAATTTAAAAAACCAAAAAAAAAAAAGAGCCGAATATCCTAACTTACTCAATAGTAGAAAATAATTTAAAACCAAAAATAAATCGTTTAAAATCCCATTATAGAAGATAAATTCAGAGCAATTGGTAGGCCTGTGCAAAAAAACCGAAACCGAAAAACCGAACCGAACTCGAACCGAAAAACGGTACCGAACCTGAACCGAATTTACAAAAATAACCAAATAGTACCTTAAATTCTAAACCTGAAGAACCGAACCCGAACCCGAACCGAACCGAAAATCCATGGACACCCGAAAAAAAATTATATATCTAATTTTTATAAATATATATATGATTAAATGTTTATGTTTCATATTTAATATTTAATTTTTCAAATTGTAATTATAATCATATAACCAATTTGAAAATTATACTTACATTTTATAAAACTAAATTTTATTTTGTTTAATTTTGGTGTTTAGTTAATTAAATTAATCAAAATTATATATCTAATTTTTATAAATATATATATGATTAAATGTTTATGTTTAATATTTAATATTTAATTTTCCAAATTGTAATTATAATCATATAACCAATTTGAAAATTATACTAATATTTTATAAAACTAAATTTTGTTTTGTTTAATTTTGGTGTTTAGTTGATTAAATTAATCAAAATTATTAATAATATAAGTTATAAAACTATTTTATTGTGATTTTTTAATGAAATTCATTACAATTCATTACAAGATTCATAATACTAATACAACTATTTTATTATAAGATTTTTTACAATTTTTTTCAACGTTAATATTTTTTTCTAACATTAATTTTTTTTTTTTAATGTTAATAAACTTTTTTTCGGGTGAACCAAACCCGAACCGAATTTTATTAGTACCGAACTGAACTCGAACCGAAATTTTGAAATAACCGAATGGTACATAAAACTCTAAACCCGAAGAACCGATATCTGAAAGAACCGAACCGAAACCGAAATTGCCCACCCCCTAAACAAATGATTAATATATGTACTCAACTAAACGAATACCAATATGAAAGAGGTCTTACATAATCTACGATTGATTTTAAACTGTGTAACTAAATAGATATAACGCACTATATTCTGAATATACATTATTCACGCTTGAACTCTATGGTATAATGCAATGTGTGATTTAACAAATATATATATAATGCAATGTGTGAATAGAAATATAATAAAACTTTCCCAAAAAGGATATACCTCATGCAATTTAGAATCAAAATGTGTGAATAGAAATATAATAAAACTTTCCCAAAAAGGATATACCTCATGCAATTTAGAATCAAGATTAAGACAGTAGGTTGCTAGTTTTAACGTGTCTGATTTAATACAACACAAATCAAAACTTGGTGCATATTCGTTTCTATGTTCCAACTTGGTACTTAAAACCTAAGTTGTCAGCACTAATTTTGATTAATAAAATGTTTATATGTTACAACTTGGTACTTAAACTACCTAATTAACTTGTCAGCACTTTCAATAATGTTGGTACTTAAACTACCTAATTAACTTGTCAGCACTTTCAATAATGAAGATCACACACACACTAAGGTTCACAATTTGCAAATTATAAAGATTAATACCTTAATCCAATAATTAATCTCCACGAGATTATGTGTGGTCCCATGAGACATAAGTAAAGTAGTTGCATGAGGTTCCATGTACTAAGTACTCGTGGGTGTAAAATATATATTGTCTTAAATCCATGATATGTGGTCCTATTCCTATACTAGCTCAAGTTGTGAATTAAGTGTTGGGTCAAATAAGATAACATGATAATGTTTTGGATACATAAGAGTAGTAGTAGATAAAATTATGCTATACGTTACAGAATATTTTTACTTAACCACATATATTGTATTGACGACACTAAACATATTTAGAGTATAGACACTAGATTAGGGGGAAAAAGGGATTTAAACGTTATAGGTTTTTTTTTATATATATATAATCCAGGTTTCCCAACACTCGCCGACAGGACAAGGGTTCCGTGTTAGCTATCGGAAAGTCCGACAGAGCAGGAGTCCACGTATTAGACTATCGGTTTGCTCGGACTAGCCACGCGGAAAGTCCGACAGAGCAGGAGTCCACGTATTAGACTATCGGTTTGCTCGGACTAGCCACGTGGGCGGCCAAATGACACTCCACGTGTCGACTCCTAGAACGCTGCAGCCCGTATGTGAATATCGCAGTGGCCGGAACCCGCTGAGTTAAACGTTATAGTTATTGTCAATAAATATAGTTTTAGATCGAATGGTTCTAATTAATAGGCTTTGAAGCGTTATACTTTAGGATTGATCTTTTCCGCCTTTAAATCGTGGGGTTCGTTTTTTTCAAATGATTTTTCTCCAATTTATTTTAAATCGTGGGGTTCGTTTTTTTCAAATGATTTTTCTCCAATTTATTGTTAGTTGAGTTGCCGATCTTTTAAAATTGGTTTAGTTTTATCGTTTTGATTCGTGGTCATAGCATCGATTACGAAGGGAATGAGACTGATGTAGTATCGCTTTAACTTGAATTTACAGAAAAAATTAAGTTAATCAGATTATTTTCGTTTTCAAAAATTTTCATTTTTTTTGGGTATGAATCTGATCTAAAAAATCATGTATGATTAAAATTATTATTTCTATGATAATATTTACATTTTATCCAAAGATTAAAATTAAAAATGTAGTTTTTATTGTCAATAAAAATATAGTTTATATTTCATTTTTCTTATAACGACCAGATCAAATCTGGCCCATTACTAAAAGCTAGCAGGTTAGGGTTTATAAATGGGCCTCAAACTACTTATTGGTTAAGCCCAATCCAAAATAAAGAAAACAGTAAAAATTAGGATAAATATAAACAGTTTTTACTACTTCCTGTTTTACTGATCTTCAGTTTCATATGCTTGGTCTACCTTATTTACGGTGATGGAATGTTCATGAAGACTAAATAGAGCTTCTCAACACTTTATGTTGTAATTTGGTTCCATAATTAGAACTTCTTCGTCATAAAGATACATCTTTATTACACAACAAAGTTCCACCAAACTTTCATACAAAAAAGATCCACCAAACAACATCAAAGATATGAACATACTTCAACACATTCTAAACTTCAAAAGGCTTTTTTGTTCAACATCCCTTAGTACTGATAACCATCAGCATACATAGTTTCATAACTCTCATGTCCATGTTTATGTCTTCTTGATTTATCAGCCTGCACAAAAAACAAAAAAACATAATCAAAGAAAGCATCACATTATGTGATTTTACAAGTAAGAGATCTAAATCACATACACGGCTTAAGATCTTCTCAAAAGCATCAGGTCCATTCTCAGCAATATACTTCTCAGCAGCAGTTAAAACATCATCTTCTTTTCTAAAAATATCCATCTTCTTTGGCACATACCAAATATTAATACTCCTTGGATTAACAAACACAGGTCTCACAAAATGTTCATATACATAAGCTGCTCCACTGAAGTAAGGAATCACAAGCCAGCAAGTTAAGATCAGCTTCATGTATGACCATATTGGTAACCTGATTATAATACAACAACAACTTTGTCAAGAGCTTGGACTCTCTTGTTTATGATTAATGAGTTTGAATCATCTTTTTTATGATTAATGAGTTTGAATCATCTTTACCATTCGATGAGTTTGGCGAATGTGAGTTCGATGAGTGTATCATCTTTACCATTCGATGAGTTTGGCGAATGTGAGTTCGATGAGTGTGAGTAAAGAGTAAAGGACCCAATAAGTTAACCATTGTTTGTCATCTGCGTGAGATTGAGTTTCAATTGCTTGGACTGAGGCATATCTAGTCATTGAGAACATTTAAAGAACAAGACACCATTAGATCAAAAGCTTCTTCAGTACAGATCATTAAACCATGATGTGAAAAAGGGAAATAAGGATTCACTTACAGAGGATACACGAGACTAACCACAGGCCTGCAAAATTCAACACCAAATTTGTGATCAATTGCAGTCAAAACAATTCAAAATATGAACAATTTATAGGATTCAAACAGCTTGGAGAGGATTTGTAACTTAAACTAGGGTTGTGTCTAAAAATAGAAACTAGACCCTAGGCTGTGATGAATTGAGTATAGTAGTATATAAGAAGCTATTCGGCAAAAGGAAGCAACTTGAAGGCAAAAGGAAGGAACTTTAACAGATTTAGGAGCAACAACAGAAGGAAAGAAGAGAAATTTGATAAGAAGTTAAAGAAATTTAGCATTACCCAGCAAGAACATCGAAGTTCCTGAGAAGGACCTTGAGGAAATTTCCAGCTCCAGATCCCATTATCAAGCTTTGATTTTGTCTTTGAATCTGATTCTACTCACTGAAAAGAGAGATAGAGATAGAGAGAGAGAGAGAAAAGAGAAGAGAAAATAATAGATAGAGATAGAGAGAGAGAGAGAAAAGAGAAGAGAAAATAATTTGTGTGGTAGACCTGTTGAAAAGGGTGGAAACAAGATGAATGAAAAAGCTACCATTAATATGCTCAAATAGCTTTTTGGAAATTGTTGAAAATTTGGAAATTAGCTATCAAAAAGTAAAATTGATTATTTTCTTATGTCGGCTATAAGAAAATAGCGTTTTTTGATGTATGTATGAAGAAAAAAAATGGAAATTTGTCTTTGACAACAATAAGATACTTTCTTGACATTAATGGTTTTAATCTTAAAGATGAAGATAAGCTCTTAATTACAATATTTAGTTCTTTGTGCAGCTGAATGGGAAGGATCGAACTTTCATCCTTCCTCCTACTGCAAGAGCAAGAAGATCAAACTCTTCAACATACCAAAGCTCTGATACTATTGCCTGTATCAATCCAAAGATTCACTTTTGAGTGCTGTAACATGTATGGTTCAAGTGAGTTTTTGGTGTATGTTTTTACCTTGAATCCTCGGATTTGGTTGTTTAGTTTTGTGACTAACTTATGGAGAAGTTGTAGATGGTCTTCAGAACCAGCCTGATACATAAAGAAAACATTCACTTAAGTCATTGAGATTCTGTAATATTGGATTCTGAAGTTTGTGGAGACTTGCCTCTGTTGGTGATATTGGTGGACCAAGGAGCCTTGCTAATGATGTATGAAGTATTGCAGGATCATACTGAATACATAAATACACCACAAGTATCAGACAAGTGGTTCTTGTTAACTGAGAGATAATGTACAGTTTATAGTATATAGATCTTACAAGTTGCTTCTTAGGTGCACGCGGAAGAACAGATCTCAGTTTCGAGCGGATTGTTATGGGATCATCTCCAGACTTCACCTAGTGAAACATGAAACAGGGTTCTCAGTTTCGAGCGGATTGTTATGGGATCATCTCCAGACTTCACCTAGTGAAACATGAAACAGGGTGTAAGTCCCACATATCTGATTTAGCCATCGCATAACGAAATTACCTTCCAGCATCCGAGAAGAACACCGGTCGAGGTTAATAGAACTCTATCCAAGATAATCTCCAAAGGACAAAGCTTATTAGCAACTTCTTTAACAGCAGTTGCTTCTTTTTCAACCTGATAATGAAGAAGAGATTCAGAGACTAGAAATCTGCACAAGACGAAAGTTATAGTGGACTGGTGATAAGAAACATGATAGAGTATAAGACGAAAGTTATAGTGGACTGGTGATAAGAAACATGATAGAGTATAAACAACAAACCTCATCTTCAGTAGCTGGAACAGAGATAATGTGATTAGATGCATGAAACATGCTGAAATGGTACATCTTATAGTCCTGAAACCAGATTGCTAAAACAACAAACCAAAGTAAAAGAGAAGAACATACATTTATCCGTATTATATATGGTAATAATCACATGCTTACTATTTTCGAAGTAAGGGCCGAACACATCTTTTACAGCTTTTCTGGAACAGAACATAGGACACCTCTTAGCAGTAGAACACATTTTGAAAACAATATACAAATTTTGCAATGAGATTGGGAATGAGGAGAGTTACACACTCACGAGACTGGGACAGAGTATGTTAGGCTGAGATGTAAAACATTAGCTCGCACCGGGGGATTTGCGACCTACAATAAGCAAACTGAATAGTTTATACAACCATCATACATGATATTTAGCTATCACAAAAATCAATTATTCAATTCACTAGACAAAGCCACCCACTAATACAGTCTAACAATAGTAAGAGTAAAGATGTAACATTCTACCTTCAGGACAGGTGATATTTTTCCATCTTTCAGTGTAAAGAGATCTGAAAGTGACAATATTCTACCTTCAGGACAGGTGATATTTTTCCATCTTTCAGTGTAAAGAGATCTGAAAGTGACAATGACTGAGATGTTTCACCTTGTTTAAGGAAGACTGGTCCATTTTCTTGTAAATCCCTTTCCATTTTATCATACAACCTTGTGCTTTGCTCAGCATAGGTAACAAAGGAATCTGAAGCATAGCAGATATTTTGAG
>CM071717.1:2553697-2569826 GCA_036630335.1 Physaria fendleri | reverse complement strand
TATATATAGAAAAAATAATCAATTTTTTTTTTTCATATAATTTCTTATTACAAAAATAAAAAATAAAGAAAATAATACATAAACTGGAGAAATTTTAGAAAAATTTAAAACGAATCAAAAAAATTGTGAAAACAAATAAAAATTAGAGATATTTTTGGAAAGTTTTTTGACAAAATTTGAACTAAACTAAAAAAACTAAATATAGAAAAATTAATTTTATCAACTGACCAAATTATTATATAAAATTTGTAAGATTTGATAGAATTAGTACATAAATTTTTTAGAAATACATATTATAATTTTTGAGAAAAATTTATGTACTAATTCTATCAAATATATTTATGTAATAATTTGGTCTATTGATAAAACTAATTTTTCTACATTTAGTTTTTTTTTAGTTTAAATTATTCAAATTTTTTTCAAAAGTTTCTATAATTTTTTATTATTTTCACAATTTCCCTTAGTTTGTTTTAATTTTTTTATATAATTTTTCTTCGATTTATGTAGTATTTTCTCTATTTTTTTCTAAAAAAAAATTATCTGAAAAACTTCTGGTTATTTTACAATATTTTTATATTTTTATAATTTTGATTCATAATTCAATTAATTTTATCAACTGACCAAATTATTATATAAAATTTGTAAGATTTCATAGAATTAGTACATAAAGTTTTTTAGAAATACATATTATAATTTTTGAGAAAATTTATGTACTAATTCTATCAAATATATTTATGTAATAATTTGGTCTGTTGATAAAATTAATTTTTCTACATTTAGATTTTTTATTTTAAATTATTCAAATTTTTTTTCAAAAGTTTCTATAATTTTTTATTATTTTTACAATTTTCCTTAATTTTTTATAATTTTTTATAATTTTTCTCCGATTTATGTAGTATTTTCTTTATTATCAAATTGACACAGATGTTGAAATTGGCTAATTATGTATAGTTCATGTAGTAATTTTGAATTTTTAAGTAGTTCGGATTGAAATTAGCTTGGTATGAAAGTTCATGTATAAATCGACACTATTTAAGAAGTTCGTGTTGTTTTTGGCCTATTTCCCTAGTTTAACTCGACTAAAGATAAAAATCTACTACCCTATTAAAATTAAAGTACAATATTATCCCAATAGCCAAACACGACATTTCTAAACCCGTAACCAAACAATCAAATATTCAATTAATTTTCAATTCAATTTTTCTAAATCAATATTCAAATATTAATTAACAATCTTAATTGGTATATTTTCCTAAACTTGGAAACGAACATATTCTAAATCAGAATATTTACATTTTCCAAACTTAAAATTAACATTTTCAAAACTTTATATTTTTATACGATTTCCATATATAAAAATATTTACATTTTAAAAAATATTTTTATACGTTTTATTCATAAAAATATTAATGTACTTTTAAAATTCAATAATTACATTATACTAAAAAAACTAATATCTTATACACTTATAACTATGTTTTCGCTATTTTTGGTATCTATCTACCTATTAAAATTGAAATACAAATTTTGTGTCTATAGCCAAACATTTCAGTTTTACACATGTATCCAAGCAATCAAATATTCATTTAATTTTCAATTAAATTTTCCTAAAAATAAATATTCAAACATTAATTAACAATCTTAAATAGTATATTTTGCTAAACTTGGAAACTAACATATTCTAAATCAGAATATTTACATTTTCAAAACTTTTGCTAAACTTGGAAACTAACATATTCTAAATCAGAATATTTACATTTTCAAAACTTAAAATTTTTTCTATTTTGGGTATTTTATGTTTAGATTTGTTGTGGATTTATGTCGGGTTAAGAGATATAAAAATACATTGTTCATGTTATATATATCATACTTTTTTTTTTGAACTGATATATATTATATTAGGTTTGGTTCTTTTATAATTAAGTTATAATATATATTTTTTGAACTGATATATATTATATTAGGTTTGGTTCTTTTATAATTAAGTTATAATATATATTTTTGAAACATAAATACAAAATTATAGTGATTTAATTGATCATGAAGTATTATTAAAACATTCTAAAGTTGATGTCAAAAAATTCGGGTATTCACGGATATCAGGTAAGAAGAAAAAATATTGTTCTATAGTTTTGTATAAATTGGTTCAGAGTTTGAGTTTGGGTTGGGTTTGGAATAAATATCGGTCATAAGATATGTTTTTATTCATTCACAAAAATATTAATATAATTTTTAAAACTGAATAGTTACATTAAATTAAAACTCTAATATATTATACGCTTATAACTATGTTTTCGCTATTTTGGATATTTCATGTTTAAATTCGTTGAAGACTTATGTAGGATTTTATGTCTATAGAAAATGTAGTTATAATATATATATTTTTGAAACACAAATATAAAATTATAAAGTTATAAAGTTGATGTGAAAAAATTCAGGTATCCAATGTCAGATATTTTAGATATTGCCATTTTATCAGAATATTAAACATTAATTCAAATTTGCCATTTTTAATTTTATTTCGGATTGAATATCAGATATTTTATTCGTTTCTATTAATAAAACTTACTTACAATTTAAGTATAATAATCAGATATTTTATTCGTTTCTATTAATAAAACTTACTTACAATTTAAGTATAATAATTTTAAATATAGAATAAATATTAATCGTATTTAGCAAAAAGTAATGAGCTATTCAGTTAATGAATATTTACCACTAAAAAGTAGGTCATTTATGCGAGATATAAATTAAAAAATATTATTATAAGATGTTTTTGAGGTTTCGATCGATTTTCCATCAGATGCTTTTAAATTCAAGTATTTCAGGTTTGATATATGCATGATCGAGTATTTTAAGATTTTATACAAGTTATGATCTGATTCTTTTACACCATAGATATTTATTGAAGATTTTTTAAAGATGAATGAATCAAATTAATTTAAAAAATGAAAAAGATAAATCTAAAAATAGAAAATTACACGAAAAATTGAACTTTTGAGTGGTATAGTGATTTTAGGTGAACAATATCAAGTTTCTGGTAAAGATATCTTAGTTTTTATATCATTTAAACATATTTAAAAACTATTTACGCTTTAATTTCTCCATGAGGTTATGTACTTACCGAGTAAAACAATTATATTTTGTTTCTTTTCTTGAATTGTATTGATATTTTTGATTACAAAATACTATTTTATGTTGTTTTACAAGCAATTTAATCGATATAACTTGAATCATTGATTTAAACGCAGTTTGATTTTGACTAAAGATTGATATTAATTATTAAAATAACTTTTATATGTTTTAGCAGAGTTATATTGTACACATGCTTTTTTTAGTTTTTTCTAAACCATTCGGAATTGCAAAATAATTTGAAATTATCATTTATAGATTTATTTTTGAAACGTTTTATGTTTTCTAGAAATTATTTCAATAAAATAATATAATATTTTGAATTTTTATAAATAAAATAATCAATATATATACATAAATATAATTTTTTAAATTTTACTAAAATAATTGACCGCTGTATACCGCGGATTAGAATCTAGTATATATATATATTTGATTAGTTGAAATTGAAGTGGTTATCAAAGTCTATGTACTAAAATGAGTAGAGAGACTTTGTTTGAGCAGCGTCTCGAAGGTCCAAAGCTAGGAATGGACACTTTGTTAGGAGTATTCTAGAGGGAAAAATACAAATTCATCCCATAAATATTAAGCTGATGGGTTTGATAGGAGTATTGTACAGGGGAAAATACAAGTTCTTTATCTTACATATTTGTCTTGCCACTACAAAAAAAAAAAAAAAAAAAACCTTATATATTTGGTAATGTATTACATTGGATTGCTATGTTACAGATCAAAACTTGGTGAGTCTTTCATTATATGTTACAAAATATGTAATTCATGCCCAACTACTATTTATTCAGGTGGGATTGTGTGTCATGTTTTATACACATATATGCAATGATTATGGATCCTTCAGCCTTGAAAGGAAGGTACGTTCTGATCAAACTCACGGGACCAAACGCAATCTGATTTCATCCATCCGATTCTCTGTTTCACATTGTCGTACACGATCAAGTGTTCACGCATTGATATATCTGCAATAACAAAATAGACGATGTTTCTCATATGTTCCATGTTCCGGGTTATTGTAATTCAGACAAGATATTTTGGTTTTACAGATAACATGTTCTTGTACCTCCAATTATAATGGTGGAACCATCATGAACATTGCTTCCATCTAATATCCCAAGACAGACATTTCCTTTGTTCTGCATCGAAAGTATGTATGAAACGCAAATATATCAAGCAAAACGAAAGTCGAAAGTAATCACAATTGTTAGAACTTATAAGAAAGTGTTTACGCTGATGATCAAGTAATCCTCGGGTTGAATCAAAAGTTTTCTTGATATGATCAACCATTTGCTCCCTGTTTGCAGAGTTATTGGTCTGAAGAACTTCTTAACATCTGACAGGGAACTGCATAATATCCAAACCAATTAACACTTTTAAGGATATGATCTTTCTTACAGCACACTAATCATAATGGTTTCTACAAAAGAACATGTGTCTGGATGTACCTGATGGGGGAGCTAGTTTTAGCTCTCCAGCAGATAGGCAGTGTCTTGTCTGATACATCTTGTGTTAATTCTAAACCAGAAACTTCTTGAATCTTTCACCAAAAAGAATCGTAAAACATCATTTCCCAGAAGACATTTTTATAATGAAAGTTAAATTATGTTCAAAATTTGATTTACTTACTGTTGTGACCAATTGGGTGTAAGCCTGATTAGGGAAGTATGTATAGGAACTTCCTGTATCAAATAAGGCTTTCCCTACTCTTCCTTTTTCGCCATCTAAGCTAAGCATAGCGTTCCCGTAGCTCATCTTTGTAACTTGCATCTGATAAACTTCCCTGACAGAACCCAAGAAATGTACATTACAGCTTGTTGCAAGTGGCAAAGATTGAAAATTTTCGGAATATACCAAAATATATTCAAAAAGCATCTAATCAAGCGATTCTAAGTTGCTAGGATAGGCTGGTTTACGCTAAGCACTTACAAGCTTGAATGGTGAAGCATAGGTACCCATGTCATTCCATGTGATGGAACCAAATCACTTCCCATAAAGATATATCCTTCACCATTTAAATCAGAGGCAAGGCAATGGCCAACCACATTTCTGATAATACCTCGGCTTGCAAGTTGAGAAGGTAAACTAACTTTAGCTCTACTTAGACCGAGAATCCCGTCTGTCTTTAGCAGAGTGTTCAACAGTAAGCCTTGTTGATCATATCCGCACCTTAAAATCCAATCACAATAGCAAAACTGATACTATTAAACACCCAGATATTCAGTAACAAGATACAAAAAAATTGTTAATAGAGAGTGATGGTTACCCGAATACTATATCTGATTTGGCTAGTGATCCGTTGTGGTGTTTGAAATGAAACTTATCTTTGGTAAGAACTCCCATTGAGTAGCTATGATCAGCATATTCAATCTCGTAGTCACATTGTTGACAATTTTCACATTGTTCTGTCATTTGATTCCTTTGGACTTCTACACATAAAGGCTCAGATGATCCCAGTAACATATCACTTTTTGGCTTATATAGTTGGTTTGCTCCCTAAATCCCACCAAAATCCATAATGTTCATCAGCAATTCCATGGAGATATATTCTCTCCTAAAAATCTAAAAAAACAAAAACTGGATTATTACCTTAGCACAACTAGTACAAGGAGCGTCACATTGGATCCAAGTCAAGTCACTTCCAGTATCAATATCAAGATGATAGTAATGTCCATCTTCTTCAGGCTTTCCAACAAGAATACGTGTATAATACAAACTGCAACAAAGACATTATCTATGTTTACTTGTGCTTAAAGGAACAATCACAAATTTCAGATTTCAGAGCTTTAAATAAGAAGGCAGAGATAACATACCCATCTGGATACACATTACCACCGACAGGCAAAATCGTGGTGGAGGAGTCAATAGAACCGGCACTTGTCGATAAAACATTGTTGACTTTTAATGGGTTGACCAACTCTAAATCCATTGATTCCACAAAGATTTCGTTCTCTACACCCAAATCTTCAGCTAAGATCCGCTCATGGAACTCTCGGACCCTTGATTTGTGATAAACAGGGAAAACAAACGAGGTCGTATCACGAGCTCTATTGTTATCACGGTTCCTCTCCTCAGAAACCCTAAACATCTGAACAGAGTCTGGGAATAAAGAGCCGTACAAAGCAATCGCGATAAGCGAAATGCCGATAAGACACAGAACTAATCTAGGAGAACTCATGGAGACGTCTGAGAACCAGAGCTGAAATTGCGGGTTTTGGTGAAGTGGGTCGGGTTGGAAAGTGGGGGCCTCGGGAGGGATCTCTGGTGGGTAATCGTGATCAGTGAGGGTGAAGGCAGAGATTGTTTTGCCTTGGGAAGGATCATCGGATGGTGGGAGAGTGATTACGACAACGCTGTGGACTCGTTGTTGTTGCTGGTCAAGAAGATCTGGTTCCATTCTGGGATTTCTCCGATCGGGAAAGAGGGAGAGAAGAAGAACTGGGCAAAGTAGGAGTGGTCAAAGATTCAAAAGTCAAGAGACACAAATTGTATACAAGAGGGAGGAACCTGCGAGGAAGTAGAGACCAAGTAAAAGTCTCTCCTTTTCGTTTGCATGCGAAAATTTGTAAGTGAAATTAAAAAGGTTATTTTTTTTTTTTAACATCATACTTCGTTCATTCATTTCTAGAGAGTTGTAGTCACTAGGACTCTACATGCCATTATGGCGGTCGGTTTCCACTAAAGGGATCAACCAACTGGGTAAATTAACATCAATCAAAGCAAATTATGTAGGGCACAATCCTATTGTCTTTGCAATTCCATCCGTGCATTTATTCCTTTCCCTACTTGCATAAGCAAAAGTCCAACTTCTTCCTTCCTTATAACTTGCTAAATCATCCAGAAATGATGCTGATATGCTGATATTTTTACCATTTTCTCACCTGATTTCCGGTGTTTCCAGGGTGTTTTTGTTTTCTTTTATTTATTTATTAGGACTTTTATCCAAGTAAGGTCAAAGCTGGAAACGAAGAAAGGTCAAACACAACTCTGATATAAGCTGTTCTTGCTTGAGGATAAGAAAAGGTTCAAGTCGGGGGGAATTTGATATACTGATATTTTAACCATTTTTTCACTCTGATTTCTGGTGTTTCCAAGGTGTTTTTGTTTTGTTTTATTTATTTATTAGGACTTTTATCCAAGAAATGGAGAAAGGGAGCCAATCCTTTGAAAAGGGCAAAAAGATCAGAAATCAGAGCTTAATAGACTACGGAGCAGCTAGGGACTTCATTGTACCAGTTTAACCAAGATATTAGATGATTTAACCAAGATCCCAGGATCCCAGGAAAGGAAGATCATGCCTAAGTCACTTCAATCTACTAAAGAAATTGGATAACTTGCACAGGAGCAGAGATGATCGTTTATAGAGTCATACAATGGGTCTTAGATATGGCTACGGATGAAGATGTTCCCGAACTTCAAATGACGTGAATAATATATCATTGGAAAGATAAAAGAGTCAGCTTTCACCTCGCGTTAGAATCACATCAATCGGAGCTATATTTTAGAAGTTATGACCATTTTACTGAAGGTACCTCCTTGTTGTCCCTTGTTGCGTCAAATGCGAAAGGAAACAAGGGTGTTCACGTATAAGGCTTTTCATGTAGTTGCCTATGCATTAACTTCCATGCAATGTACCAATAATGTCTCTATCCCATAATTCCAACATTCTTGACTTCTCATAATCCTTGTGACTGATCCAAACTCGAGCCATAGTCGAACATGAATAATGTAGCGTCTTAAAAGTCACTATACGGTTTATACTATTGCTCGAATCACTTACCGCATTATCGCAAAAATGCCGATGATAGAATGCCGATCATAACTAGAATGTAGTTCTTATTTCTCGATGATAAGAAGACATACCCGGAATTTCTCCGGAATTATGTATGCATAGGATATACCTCGAAGATGAGTCAAAGACTTCTATAGAACATCAAAGAAGATTAAACCCAAATCTGAAAGATGTTGTAAAGAAAGAGATTCTCAAACTTCAAAAGGCCGAGGTGATATATCCTATCTCTGATTGTAAATGGGTAAGTCCGGTCCATGTTGTACCTAAAAAGGGAGGAATCACTGTTGTAAAAAATGAGAACAACGAGTTGATACCCACTAGGACGGTCACTGGACACAGAATGTGTATAAGGTTGTGAACATATCAGTCCCGAGCGAATTAATGCTCCCTAGGGGGTGGTCAGACACCATGGCGATGTGCCGGGAGGTTTTGACCTCGCAACCTCTGGGGTATGACAGCTATGACCGAACACCACGGCGTATTCAATATTCGTGACTGAGTTCTAGACAAGAACGAACTAAGCATCTGAATAGTCGATCGATCTATAGTCTAGGGTCCCTTGGAATCACTGTTGTAAAAAATGAGAACAACGAGTTGATACCCACTAGGACGGTCACTGGACACAGGATGTGTATAGATTACAGGAAATTGAACGCTACAACGAGGAAATATAACTTTCCACTTCCTTTTATAGATCAGATGCTCGAGCGTCTAGCAAACCACCCCTATTACTGCTTCCTCGACGGGTACTCGGGATTCGTTCAGATCCCTATTCATCCTGCTGATCAGGAGAAAACTACCTTCACATGCCCTTATGGCACGTTTGCCTACCGAAAAATGCCATTTGGATTATGCAACGTTCCTGCTACTTTCCAACGTTGTATGATGTCAATCCTCACTTATATGGTAGAAGAAATCATGGAATTTTTCATAGACGACATCTCGGTTTACGGATCCTCGTTTACCGATTGCTTAGCCAACTTAGATAGAGTCCTGCAACATTGCAAAGAGAAACACCTTGTACTAAATTGGGAAAAGTGTCATTTTATTGTCAGAGATAGAATAGTCTTAGGATATAAAATCTTAGAGAAAGGAATCGAAGTAGATAAAGCAAAGATCGATGTCATGATGAGTGAATCGAAGTAGATAAAGCAAAGATCGATGTCATGATGAGTCTTCAACCACCTAAAACGGTTAAAGATATCAGAAGTTTCCTCGGTCATGCTGGATTCCACAGAAGATTCATCAAAGACTTCCCTAAGATCTCTCGACCACTGACACAACTGCTATGCAAGGATGTGAAGTTCGAATTCGACAAAGCTTGCCTTGACGCGTTTCACACGATTAAAGGAGCCCTTGTTAGCTCACCAATAGTACAACCTTTGGATTGGGATTTACTATTCGAGATCATGACACATGCTAGCGGTTACGCAGTAGGAGCAGTTTTAGGACAAAAGAAGGATAAAAAGCTTCACGTAATATATTATGCTAGTAGAACCCTCGATGAAACCCAATGCAAGTATGCTACTACAGAAAAGGAATTGCTAGTCGTAGTATTTGCTTTTGAAAAGTTTAAGTCTTACTTAGTGGGATCAAAAGTAATAGTGCATACGGATCACGCAGCCCTCAAGTACCTCCTAACGGAAAAAAATGCTAAACCAAGTCTCCTTCGATGGATCCTCTTGTTACAAGAGTATGATCTTGAAATACGAGATAAAAGGGGAATCGAGAACGGTGTAGCAGATCACCTGTCAAGGATGAGAATAGAGGAGGAAGTCCCTTTAAACGATAGTCTTGTAGAAGAAAACCTTTATGCTATCAATGTAGGTGAAAATTTTGAATGCTATGCGATTAGAGTTGCAAATCCACCCGAGATACCTTGGTTCGCGGAATACGCAAACTATCTTGCTGCCGAACAAAACAAAGAAAATTTTGTAGGCTATCGAAAGAAGAAATTCCTGCGGGAAATCAGGAGATTCGTCTGGGATGAACCCTATCTCTATCGACGATGTTCCGACGGTTTATTTACCTCCTAACGGAAAAAAATGCTAAACCAAGTCTCCTTCGATGGATCCTCTTGTTACAAGAGTATGATCTTGAAATACGAGATAAAAGGGGAATCGAGAACGGTGTAGCAGATCACCTGTCAAGGATGAGAATAGAGGAGGAAGTCCCTTTAAACGATAGTCTTGTAGAAGAAAACCTTTATGCTATCAATGTAGGTGAAAATTTTGAATGCTATGCGATTAGAGTTGCAAATCCACCCGAGATACCTTGGTTCGCGGAATACGCAAACTATCTTGCTGCCGAACAAAACAAAGAAAATTTTGTAGGCTATCGAAAGAAGAAATTCCTGCGGGAAATCAGGAGATTCGTCTGGGATGAACCCTATCTCTATCGACGATGTTCCGACGGTTTATTTCGGAGATGCGTTACAGAGTGGGAAGTTCCAGGAATAATCCAGAGTTGCCATAGTTCACCCTACGCTGGACACTTTGTAACATTTAAAACCGTCTCGAAAGTCCTGCAAGCCGGTTTCTGGTGGCCCACTATGTTCAAAGACATTAACGCCTTTGTTTCAAAGTGCGATAACTGCCAGCGACAAGGAAATATTAGCAAGAGGAACGAAATGCCACAAAACTTCATTCTAGAAGTCGAAGCTTTTTACCTTTGGGGTATAGATTTCATGGGGTTGTTTCCTGAGTCGAACGGTTATAAATATATTCTAGTCGGGGTCGATTACGTCTCTAAATGGGTTGAAGCAGTGCTTTTTAAAGAAAGTGATGCTAAGTCTGTGATAAAGTTATTTAAATCAATCATCATCCCATGATTCGGAGTTCCGAGAGTCGTGGTCAGTGACGGTGGATCACACTTTATTAATCAAACTTTTACAAACTTACTATGCAAAAATGGTGTTCGTCATAAGGTCGCTACGCCTTATCACCCTCAGACAAGTGGACAAGTCGAAATCTCTAACGGGGAGATCAAGAATATCTTGCAGAAAACAGTAAACTATTCTAGAAAGGACTGGTTCTTTAAGCTAGACGATTCCATATGGGCCTATAGGACAGCTTTCAAAACAACACTAGGAACTACTCTTTTCCATCTAGTATATGGCAAAGCTTGTCATCTTTCAGTAGAGTTGGAGTATAAAGCTGCTTGGGCGCTTAAAACTCTGAATTTTCGACATTAAATCGGTCGCTCAAAGACGCTTCATTCAGCTAAACGAGCTCGGCAAAATTCGACATCTACCTTACGAGAATTCAAGGATCTACAAAGAGAGCACGAAAGCGTATCATAATTCAAGGATCTACAAAGAGAGCACGAAAGCGTATCATGCCCGAAAATTTTGCCAAAATCCTTTGCGCCGAATGACCTGGTCCTTTTGTATAATTCTCGCCTTAAGTTGTTCCCAGGTAAGCTGAAATTGAGGTGCTTTGGTCCTTATACTGTAAAAGCAGTACGCCCTTACAGGGCTATCGTTTTATGGACCTCTTCTGGAGATGAATTTGTCGTAATTGGCCAGCATTTAAAACACTATCTTGTAAATACCAACGCAACCAAATTCGACATCATCAACCTACAGGAATCTTGTAACAACCGTAATCCTGGCTCCGGCCGGACATTGTACAAGCCTGGGGAATAAGGCATAGTATGGTCATGTATTTTATTAACGGCTGCCTAACGACAGTTAGGAGAGTAAGACCAGTATCGGTAGCCTAACTATGTGTTAGGAGAGTAAGTCTAGAAACGGCAGCTTGGCTACGGCTAGAAGAGTAAGATCAGAATAGGACGCTTAGTTACGACTAAGAGTGTAAGACCAGTGTTGGCCGCTTAACATAGGTTAAGAAAGTAATTAGTTACGACTAAGAGTGTAAGACCAGTGTTGGCCGCTTAACATAGGTTAAGAAAGTAAGACTAGTTATAGGCACATCTCGACAAAGGTTGAGACGGTAAGACCAGAAGTGATAACGAGTTGAAAAGGCTACGGAAGGTTGAGACGGTAAGACCAGAAGTGATAACGAGTTGAAAAGGCTACGGTTTGGAATGTGAAGCTACTCGGAAAAACATGGATATGAGAGAGGAATCCATGAGTGACATTATAAGTTAGGATCCACTTTAAAATGATCTAAAATACTGAGTCAAGATCCATTAGTAAGAATGACGACCCAATGGGCTAAGTGCCAAATGGGCTTAATAGGCTAAGTCCCAATGGGCTTAATGGGCTAAATGCCAATGGGCTAGGTGCCAAATGGGCCTAAAAGGGCTAAGTGCCAAATGGGCATAAAAGGCTTAGTGGGCTACTGGGCCGAAAGAGTGTTAGTTCTTAAGAGAATTAGCAAGTGAGGCTTTTATGAGTTAAGGAAGTGAAATGGGTCAAGTTAAACCATACAGGAGTTATGGTGTGGTCAGATGTACGGTAGACTAGGGTTAAGGAAATGGGTCAAGTTAAACCATACAGGAGTTATGGTGTGGTCAGATGTACGGTAGACTAGGGTTAAGTCTGACAACATGGTGTGGTCAGATGTACGGTAGACTAGGGTTAAGTCTGACAACCGTCAAGACGTTAGGAAAACCCTAGTTGTCGTGACGATTCTCTGTGGAGATTGTTAGCTTGGGTATCAAGGCACTGATTCCCTCAATCTTCCATAAAAAAAAAGAGAGTATTGGATTAAGGAAAGAGATCGTGATTTGATCACGATATCGCAATAAATGTCGGATATGGCATTGATGAGAGCGATCCTCTCATACCCTATAAAAGGAGGAGCTCATTCTCAGTAGAGAATCACTCATAACTCCTGTTTACTTATCTCTCTAAAATCATTCTCAGTAGAGAATCACTCATAACTCCTGTTTACTTATCTCTCTAAAAGTTCTCCTTCTCTTTCTAAGTGAATTGAAGGTACGGTTCTGAGTGAACCCAAGGCGGTGAGAGTCAGGATTGGCAAGAAAGGGTAGATGAGATAAGAAAAGGTATATGAGATAAGAGAAGGGAATGTTCTTGGTGAACTGATGGCTAAGGAGGCCAAGGTATTAGCGAAGTGACGAAATCGTCACGCTGTGTGATCGTGAGGCGGTAGTGAGGAATGTAATCGCTCATGCTAAGTGCATTTGAGACGCTGAGTAAGATGATTATGCTATGTGAACATAATCGAGCAAAGACTTGGTGAAGTGAAAGAGATTCACCCAAGCAACTAAAATCAATGGTAAAGACGGTTAGTATCTTACCCCACCTTTGGCTAGAGTATCCGCGGGTATGGTTGGTTGTAGGATACCTCGAACCACTGCGTCGGGTTAAGTTATGGTCAGATCACCGTAGGAGTGAACGATCAGGCTAAGTTGGAGCTAAGTGCTCGTATCCGTTGCGTGTTGACTGATTACCTATGGGTTGAGTTACTGTGCTTATAACGGGTTAGTGTTTGTATGTGTTATTGCACTGAAGGAAGGATTTATAAGTAGAATCCATGTGGTAATGGAAAGGGCAAGGGTAAAGGAAAAGAGGAGAACTAAGGGCATGATCCGATCGATGGTGAAAGGGTGGTGAAGGTCGCTTGGTAGCAAGGTTTTGTGCTTATGTTGAACCAGTGATCATTTCCCGTGGTAGCTAATGTTAATCGAAATTGTTAAGGCTATGCTTAGCTTGTTGTATTATTTCCGCTAATACTGCATGAATTGGCTGTGTATATTGAAGAGGGCTGTGTATATTGAAGAGCGTGAGAAATGGTCCATCAGGTTGAAGATGTGCGACGTAACCTCTGATAGGTCAGGTTAGGGTGTTACAAGGCTGTGTATATTGAAGAGCGTGAGAAATGGTCCATCAGGTTGAAGATGTGCGACGTAACCTCTGATAGGTCAGGTTAGGGTGTTACAAACCTCCACAGCCGAGATGAGCTATCTCCTACGTCTATCTGAAAGACGATAAACAAAGCGCTTAGTGGGAGGCAACCCACTTTTTCTGTACATATCTTTCTATTTAATTTTTCCATTCCTCTAGTGAACTTTGGGGATCTGGTGTTTTAAGGGCAAAGAAATTGAAGTAGCGTTTTTTTTTATATAGCTCGACCGAATTAAACTTAATTTGGTCGGTCCCTTTGGAATTTTTACGGAATATATATATCCCAACAACCTGGGATAAGATAAACTCGAACTTGCAAAAATATTCCCGCTTATTTAATCGCCCGAGCGAATTAATAAAGAAAAGTTAGTACTAATGCCAAGCTACGAAAAGCGTCACCGCCTTCACCGTTGGGCAGACTATCATAGTGTTTGCTATAACGCATTGCTGGATATGGAGATCTCACCCACTCGATACTTCAGTTGTAAACTTCTGAATAATTTAGGAATTTGTGAACCTGTTATGGACATGTTGGCAAAGATCGGTCTCGGGAACTTCGTTCATCATTGTGACTTTTACCCAGAAATGACTAGGCAATTCATTGTGTCAGTTGAAACTCATTATATCCCTCTCGCTAATTCGATAGCAGATCAGTCTTATTTGACTTATTTCTAAAACGGTAAGCGTTATGCGATCACTTTCGAGCGAATCTGTAAGATATATGGATTTGACCCAACACCGAAACATTGTTTCATTGACGATCGTTTCCTCCATAAGATGAACCTGATCTGGCCGATGATTGCTTCGCACGGGTCCCTTCCAAATAACGCCTTTATCAGCGCTATCAGAAACCCTGTGCTCCGTGTAGTCGCCATATTCCTACGAACCCTTATGCCTATCGATACTCTTGAGCTAATGAGACCATGCTTACTGTTTGTCCTTCTGCTTGGACTAGATTCGGACATGTTGATCAGTTTGGGGTTGAGATTCGATCTTCGAACATGGTGCCCCATTAATCTGGGAGCCATATTTGCCGCCCATCTAACTTCACAGAAATTTAGCGTTATGCGATCACTTTCGAGCGAATCTGTAAGATATATGGATTTGACCCAACACCGAAACATTGTTTCATTGACGATCGTTTCCTCCATAAGATGAACCTGATCTGGCCGATGATTGCTTCGCACGGGTCCCTTCCAAATAACGCCTTTATCAGCGCTATCAGAAACCCTGTGCTCCGTGTAGTCGCCATATTCCTACGAACCCTTATGCCTATCGATACTCTTGAGCTAATGAGACCATGCTTACTGTTTGTCCTTCTGCTTGGACTAGATTCGGACATGTTGATCAGTTTGGGGTTGAGATTCGATCTTCGAACATGGTGCCCCATTAATCTGGGAGCCATATTTGCCGCCCATCTAACTTCACAGAAATTTTGGGCATCTGGCTTCACGAAAATTCCGTGGTCTTGGTCCACACCCGACTGCGCGAGATGAGATCATTGGTAGTCTTCTAACTCCAATTTTTTTACCATTCAAAGCATGTCAGCCAGTGGGATCGCAGCAGTACTAGTGAGATCAAACTTTTGGATAATAAGTTTTGGTGTGACGATAAGGTTTTTCACGGCAACATGTACGAGTTTTTCAATGATCGACAAGTAGGAACCTCAGTATTTTGTCGTTTGCCTCTCCTCCCTTTAACCACACAAGTAGGAACCTCAGTATTTTGTCGTTTGCCTCTCCTCCCTTTAACCACCTGCAAAACTGAAGAATCCATTAGGTTTGACGTGCCTCGAGATCTGCTTTGCACTTCAACCGGAATTCGTCTTTCTGACAGTCCGAACGAATCCAGTGAAATTCAGTCGGGCGATAAGCCGGTCGAGTTATCACTTAACTAACCGAGAGATCGAGCGTTTCATTGACAATTTGGTCAGGCTCTGTCTAATACGGCACAATTCGAAGCTAGGTTTAGGGCGTACACACTCGCTAAAAATGGATAAGCACGGGAAAGATCTAGAATTAGATTATGCTTTGTGAGCCCGAGCGAATTATGTTATATTTGCTCGGCGCTGGGAAAGATCTAGAATTAGATTATGCTTTGTGAGCCCGAGCGAATTATGTTATATTTGCTCGGCGCTAGGAAACCTAGGAAGGATCTTGAATTTCTCCTCTCGGCTATATATAGAGGCTCTCTAAACCCTTGTAAATCATTCAGTTCTCACGAAATAAACAGTTCTAAATAAAGTTTTGAGTAGTTTAGCCTCTAGGGATAAAGTAGATGTTTCCTATAACACATGTGATCTGGTTTAGTAAGTATGAGACGGTTTATCTAGATGAAAGAAGATGCTTTCTCATTGAGGA
>CM071717.1:2536623-2547614 GCA_036630335.1 Physaria fendleri | reverse complement strand
AACCAAAACAGAAGACTAGAAACGGATGAACAAAGGGTTCCTAGAAGAGCTCCTGAAGTAAAAACTTCCTACAACAACCGAGGGCAACCATCACACAACTTGAGCAAAGAAGAGGAAGCAGAAAGAAGGTCTAAGGGTCTCACACAACTTGAGCAAAGAAGAGGAAGCAGAAAGAAGGTCTAAGGGTCAATGTTTTTACTGTGATCAAAGATGGTCAAGAGATCATATGCGAACCAACCACAGGAATATAAGGCTGTATTGGATAGAGGCTGAAGAGGGTGAAGAAACAGAGAAGTTTGTGGAGACAGAAGAGAATTGTGAAGAAGGAGAAGTGGCTCATATATCAGTCAATGCCATTGCGGGTATCAGTGACTATAACACTATGAGAGTTAAAGGGATGCACAACAAGAAGGTCTTGTATATCTTAATTGATCCAGGAGCTACTCACAACTTTGTAGACACACAACTAGCTAAATCTTTGGGATGTGAGCTGAAAAAGACCAATGCCAGAGTCAAAATGGCCAATGGCAGCCAGGTAGCTACAGCCGGAAGGGTAGAAAAATTTACTTGGAGGTTTCAAAATGAAACATTTGAGGCTGATATGTTGACCATACCTCTGGATGGATGTGACATGATATTGGGAATCCAATGGTTGAGAGACGTGAGAAGAGTGGATTGGGACTTTGTGGATTTGGAAATGAGGTTTACAGTAGATGGCAGGAAGGTGGTGCTTCATGGGTTGAAGCCTGATAAGGTAAAAGAGCTTATGTCAGGATATTGGGAATCCAATGGTTGAGAGACGTGAGAAGAGTGGATTGGGACTTTGTGGATTTGGAAATGAGGTTTACAGTAGATGGCAGGAAGGTGGTGCTTCATGGGTTGAAGCCTGATAAGGTAAAAGAGCTTATGTCAGACAGGGATAACAAGTACAAGCTGCATGATGCTCAGCTAGCAATGATTACGGTAGAAGAGATAAATGAAGAGGAGAAGGAAGAAGCCCAGATTAACCTAACAACAGCCACTTCAGAGAAGGTAACAGAAGGTAATTCGCAATTACAATCTGTTTTGCAGGATTTTGAAGACGTTTTTGCAGAACCAACAGAACTTCCACCTTTCAGAACCAATCACAATCATACCATCACATTGAAAGAAGGATCAGACCCAGTAAGTCACAGACCATACCGAAGAAGGATCAGACCCAGTAAGTCACAGACCATACCGCTATGCCATCTATCAAAAGAATGAAATAGAAAGACTAGTGAAGGAAATGTTGGAAGCTGGGACTATTCAAGACAGTTGTAGCGCATACGCCTCACCAGTAGTGCTTGTTAAGAAGAAGGATGGGTCTTGGCGGCTCTGTGTGGATTATAGGAGTCTCAACACCAACACAATAAAGAACAAGTTCCCTATACCTATGGTGGAGGACCTGATGGACGAGTTGGGTGGATCACAAATCTATTCCAAGATTGACTTAAGGGCAGGGTATCACCAAGTGAGAATGGAACCTTCTGATATCTCTAAAACTTGGAACCTTCTGATATCTCTAAAACTGCTTTCAGAACACATCATGGACATTACGAGTATCTAGTTATGCCATTCGGCTTAACCAATGCGCCTGCAACATTTCAAGGACTCATGAATGACTGCTTCAAAACATTTTTAAGAAGGTTTGTCTTAGTATTTTTTGATGACATACTAATATATAGCAGGTCAATGGAAGAGCATCTGAGGCATTTAAGGGAAGTATTGGAGGTCATGAGGAACCATAAGCTCTTTGCAAAAATGAGTAAGTGTGAGTTTATGACTAAGCAAGTAGAATACTTGGGCCATTACATTTCAGCAGAGGGAATAGCTACGGACCCCAAAAAGATTCAAGCGGTTAAAGATTGGCCAATTCCGAAAACACTGAAGCACACTGAAGCAGCTTAGGGGGTTCTTGGGTTTAGCAGGGTATTACCGAAGGTTCATCAAGAATTTTGGACTCATAGCTCGACCTCTTCACAACCTTACGAAGAAGGATGCATTTCAATGGACTACTATCGCAGAAGAAGCCTTTTGTCAACTGAAACAGGTTTTAATTGATGCTCCTGTTTTAACTTTACCAAGGTTTGACAAAGTTTTTGTAGTTGAGACAGATGCAAGTGGAGAAGGAATAGGGACTGTTTTGATGCAAGACCATCATCCTATAGCTTATATCAGTCGACAACTTAAAGGTACTCAACTCACCTATTCCATCATCCAATAGCTTATATCAGTCGACAACTTAAAGGTACTCAACTCACCTATTCCATTTACGAAAAAGAATTGTTGGCTGTTTTGTTTGCAGTTCAAAAATGGAGACACTATCTTTTGCCAAACCATTTCATTATCAAAACGGATCAGAGAAGTCTCAAATATCTCCTGGAACAAAGGCTTAACACACCCATCCAACAACAATGGATGCCCAAATTGCTGGAGTTCGACTATGAAATCCAATTCAAGGCTGGAAAAGAGAATAAGGCTGCAGATGCTCTATCAAGGATGGAGGGAACAGAGGTCCTCTGCATGTCGTTGTCAGTATTGGAGTGTGACTTGCTCCAGAAAATAAAAGAAGGCTACCAAGGAGATGCAGATATACAGCAGATCATAAAGGATGTGGAAACAGGAAAGAAGGATCATAAACATTATAGCTACACCCATGGAATTCTAAGAAGAAAGAGTAGACTGGTGATACCCAAGGTGGAGGAGATTAGGAAGACAGTTCTAGAGTGGATGCATAGTTCAACTCATGGTGGACATTCTGGAAGGGATGTGACACAACAAAGGATAAGAAGTTTGTTTTATTGGAAGGGAATGGCTAAAGATATTCAAGCATATGTCCGGGAATGTGAAGTCTGCCAGAGATGCAAAACAGATACCTCGGCTTATCCTGGGTTATTACAACCTCTTCCCATACCAGAAGCAGTTTGGACTGACATTTCTATGGATTTTGTGGAGGGATTACCTATGTCTTTTGGGAAAACCACAATCATGGTGGTGGTGGATCGTTTAACTAAAGCAGCTCATTTTATGGCACTGTCTCATCCATATACGGCAATGACTGTGGCTAAGGTGTTTCTCGATAATGTGTTCAAACACCATGGTTACCCAAGGTCAATAGTGAGTGACAGGGATTCTGCATTCACCACCGAATTCTGGACCGAACTAATGACACTTAACGGAGTCAGCTTGCAAATGTCAACAGCATACCATCCTGAGAGTGACGGACAAACTGAAGCCGTGAACAAGTGCCTGGAAACTTACTTGAGATGCATGTGTAGTGACAAACCGCATATGTGGAGCAAATGGCTACCTTTAGCTGAGTATTGGTACAATACTACATATCATAGCTCGACTCGGATCACACCTTTTGAAGCAGTCTATGGGCAGGAACCTCCAATTCACTTACCCTACATTCCAGGAGAAAGCAAGGTAGCAGTCGTAGCAAAGAATCTGGAGGAAAGGGAACAAATGCTTCAGGTACTGAAATTTCACTTACTAAGGGCACAGCATAGGATGGAACATTACGCAAATCAGCATAGATCAGAGAGAGAGTTACAAATTGGAGAACGCAAATCAGCATAGATCAGAGAGAGAGTTACAAATTGGAGATTATGCGTATGTCAAGCTTCAACCCTACAGGCAGCAATCCTTGGTACATAGGAGTAACCAGAAGTTAGCACCAAAATACTATGGGCCTTACAAAGTCATCGATACTTGTGGTAAAGTGGCATATAAACTGGAGTTACCAAGGGAGTCTCGAATCCACCCGGTGTTCCACATCTCACAGCTCAAGATCAAACTGGGCAAATCTTCAGCCACCAGCTTATTACCAGAAGACATTGCTGATGTATATAGCAAGGAGCCAGAGAGAATTCTGGAAAGAAAGATGGTGCAGAGACAAGGAAGAGCAGCAACAAAGGTGCTGGTAAAATGGCGACATCAAGACGAGTCTGAAGCCACTTGGGAGTTTCTCTTCGACTTGTTGAAGAAGTTTGAACATTGAGGGCAATGTTCTCAAGGGCGGGGCTTTGTCACAGTTTAAACGACAAAGTATAATAGAGCTTGGACGGTCAGGATTAATTCGGAATTCTTAGATCTCTGTTTCGAATTACAAATTGCGAATTGATAAAGGATTGAGTTGATCTTTAACTCGATCTGTTACAATCTATCTGG
The DNA here is from genome assembly GCA_036630335.1 of Physaria fendleri. Taxonomy (NCBI): domain Eukaryota; kingdom Viridiplantae; phylum Streptophyta; class Magnoliopsida; order Brassicales; family Brassicaceae; genus Physaria; species Physaria fendleri. The sequence continues at coordinate 2,543,420 of CM071717.1, read as the reverse complement.
CTTCGATGTGCGCCAGAGAGAGAAGGTGACCAACTGCTCTCATTTCAAACCTAGGGACGTTGAACACAAGCGAGAGAGGGACCAAAGATGTCTACACTGGACTCCATTGATGAGATTCTTTTCTCTCTCAGCAGAGCCTTTACCAGCCATTCTTTTCTCTCTCAGCAGAGCCTTTACCAGCCCTATCGCTGTTTTCGTTCAGATCCAGGTGACGTTTTTTTTTCTTTTTTCTATAATGTTGGTTCTGATTGAAGTTTTTGGTCCTTCAAAATCCGAATTCGCTTTGCCATAAGCTAAGTTTTGTTCTCTAAAGGTTTGATAAGTAATGATGGAAGTACCGAGTGAAGCTTAGAGAAGATGAAAAACGAAAGTCTATATAAATTTTGTTCGTATCATCAATGATTTTAGGAGGAATCAAGGCAGATTGTAGGATAAAATTATGGTTCACATCATATAGATTCTCACAATGTCATTAGGCTTAATGTCTTCTCTCTAACTTGTTTGACTGAGCATTTCTGTATCACCAGGATAAGAATGTTTGTTATTTCTTAATATGCGTCAGGGGTGTACAATTTGCTTACTTCTTGCTCTCGGCTGGTTCTTGGCTGAATATGTCAGGTAGTGTCTGATTTTGATTTTACAATATGATTATTGTATTCTGAAATGTGTGTGTGTGTGTGTTCTATTTCTATTTGCAAGGAACCGGGAGGTTAAGAGAATTAAAAACAGCATAAAAGCGGGCAATAGCTTGGCATTTATTTATCAAGATATCAATGAACTTGAGCACTCTAGGCAGGTTAAACTTCCTAGAGTTTCCGTTATCATGCCACTAAAAGGTTTTAGAGAGCACAATTTGCACAACTGGAGAACTCAGGTCAGTCCATCATGTTGCAATATCATTGTCTCCTTTTCTTGGTACATTTTTTTTAGTCTTTTCATCATGGTCAAGCTTTTTGCGAGAGTTTAAATACTGGTCCATGTATATGTGTAGGTCAAGCTTTTTGCGAGAGTTTAAATACTGGTCCATGTATATGTGTAGATTACTTCTCTCTATGGTGGGCCAGTGGAATTCCTTTTTGTTGTAGAAAGCACGGAAGACCCTGCATATCATGCTGTTTCCCGTCTATTATCTATGTATCAGGTACAACAGACATGCTTCAACATATCATTGTGGTTGTGTAATTTGTTTTCTACTGATAAGTAAAAAACAGTGCTGTCCACAAAAGTTCAACTCAGTCCATGTGGCCTTCTTTTCTAATGAAGTATCTACTGATTCTGCATCTTTCCTGAATCCTAATCGATCCTCAATGTATGCAGGATCATGTTGATGCTAAGCTTGTGGTTGCTGGTTTATCGACAACTTGTAGCCAGAAAATTCATAATCAGTTGGTATGTATGATCTCTGAAGCAGGTCTAATCAGTTGCACTAGTGTATTTTTTTTTATCTCAACATTTTCATCTCTCCTTTGTGACTGTCCTTGAATCAACTGTAATCACAACTATGAAAAGCTAAACGGATCAAATGCTCAAATGACTCTCCCCTTATGATTTTAATCTTGTAACCTTAATAAAAAAAAAATCCTCACCCAACCATGTTTTCAAAATAAAATTCTCATGTGTTGACAAAAATACTGTTTTTTTGTTTGGAGGTTATAAGGTTAAAAATCATAAGTGGAGGTTATCTGAGCACTTGGCCCGTTTTGTTGCACCATATATTATGGCTGTCATTCACATCACATCAGCTTTAAGAATCTACATCAAGGGATATAATCAACTCGAAGACACGACCCTTGCTTCTAGTGGTATGATGCTTGTAATAACATTGGCAATCTGCACTTTCATAGAGCTTCTGTCAATGTGGAATCTAACAAGACGAGAAGTTCAGTTATGCAATATGTTATCGCCTGAGGCTCCTCGTCTTTCTCTTGCAACTTACAATTGGGGACTTGTACGTGCTTTCAATAACTCCTCTCTTTCTCTTGCTATGGATTGGAGGTAGTAACGGTACGTGCTTTCAATAACTCCTCTCTTTCTCTTGCTATGGATTGGAGGTAGTAACGTTTTTGGTTTTCTGAACAGGTATTTGTAGCAATGCTGGTAGACAATTTCTTATACCCGATCTCAGCTTTCCGTTCTCACTTTTCGCAATCGATAAACTGGTCTGGAATCAGATACCACTTGAAAGATGGAAAGATATTCAAGGTATAAACACTCAATTTTGCGTCTTGAACAAGTTATGCTTACCCAGAGAAGTGTATATATATGTGTGATTTTGTTTGATATGATCAGATTGAGAGAAGAAAGGATATGGTACCAAGAAAGACAGATTTAGGAGGGAAACACTTGTATGGTAAGAAAGGAGCTCCTCGTAAAGCTTCTTCATTCTTGAGCTCTTTGGGAACTAATTTGGCTCACTGGCGACAACCTAAGAAATTTGATGTTTAATTTTTATGATTCTTTTTTACATTTGATGATTCTTTTTTAGTTTTTTCCCAGAAGGAGAAAATTTGATCTCATGATTTAATTTTATTATTTGTTTTTTTTTTTTTCTTTGTTTTATGGGTGTTAGTTACAGATGTAACATACTAATGGTCAAATCCAGATTCTTTTAGTTCGCATTCTTGTCTTGTATATAGTTTGCGACTGTTTGTCCAAATTATAACTAAAACATGGTATGACGAAACAGGAGTGAGTTAAAGTTAAAGATCTTGCTTATGTGTCAAGTAAAAAACACGCAACTATATTACAGAAACAGTTGGGAGGATTATAAAGACACAAAGCTGAAGACTTACAAGTTACAACACTCAACGATAGAGACGATAAGTAGGACTGTACATGCTTCTCTCTGCGCATTTCAGAATATCTTTCGGCCGTGGAAGCCGTCCCGCCGTTCCTACAAAACCCAAAACCCGGCATTCGAGTCATAACCGCGTCAATTCCCCGCCGTTCCTACAAAACCCAAAACCCGGCATTCGAGTCATAACCGCGTCAATTCTAAACCCTAAACTTTAAATCCCGCAGCCTAGAGAAAGAGAGAAACCTAGTTCATAAGCCTTAGTTGCCACATTGGCTGCAATATGAGCTGATATATTCCGGATAGAGGAAAATGAAGGATATATCATTCCTTTCTCATAATTCTCTTTGCTTACTTGTCCTGCTAAGGCCTCGGCTATTACATGAAAAAACACACCTTTAGATCAACAAACAACAAAACTGAGAGCTTTTATTCTTTACTAGGTATACATCACTTAAATGATTTCTTACCAGCTGCTAAAAGCATATCTTCATGTACACGTATCGCTCCTGAGATAACTAAACCAAGTCCGAAACCCGGGAATATATACGCATTGTTCGCCTAAGTTTTAACAAAATGCAGAGAGCTTTTTTACTCAACCAAGTTCCATAAACCACAATGGATGAAGAGATTATGAGATTACCTGTGTAGATACAAACACTTTTCCTTCATACTCAACTGGATCAAAAGGACTTCCACTTGCGAAAATTGCACGGCCCTTCATCCGAATAAAGATCAGATAACTTCAGATACATTGGTATAATGGTGTGGTAAGGAGAGACTTACCTTGCTATAAGTATAAGCTTCTTTAGCTGTACATTCTGATTGTGTTGTTGGATTAGAGAGAGCCATTATCAGAGGTCTCTGCAAGAAACATTTTGTTGTTTTCTCTTCCTCTTTAACCAAAATCATGCTTTAATATGATAGATACCTCATTAATGGAGGACATGGCTTCAATGACTTCTTTTGTAAAAGACCGTCCAATGCCAGAAGATCCAATCAGAACCGTCGGTTTTATGGCCTGATAAGAACATATATAACTCAAGATAAAAGAAAAAAGATTGAGATACAAAAGGATTATGATGCTTAACAGAACCTTTATAGTAGATAAGAGGTCTTTAATTGCTTCATGTTCATGAGCCCATGGTTTCTTGAATTCTTGAAGTGTATCTTTACGCGAGTTAACAATCAATCCCTATCAGAAAAACCAAAACTTGTATAAAACTAGAGGTTCCAATGAAATGTAGTATGTGCGCTTCTACCTTAGAATCTACTAGCCAGATTTTCTTGCGGCTTTCCTCTACCGAGGAATTCATCTGCAGAAGAAAGATGAAATAGATTTGAATCAACAAGATCTTTAGAACTCGCGAAATTTCAAAGAACATTTATTACCTGTTTTGATATATAGAGAGCTATGAGTTCTGCTATTCCAGTTCCAGCCTGCAACAACCAAACAGGAAGACATAAGAAAATAAGTCGAGTATATGTGAACTTTAAAGGATCAGATTGATTTATTACTTCTCCAGCACCAAGAAACAGGAAGGTGTGCTCTGCTAGTGGACTATTTGTTAACTTCTGCGCGGAAACTAAACCCGCTAAAACAACAGCTGCTGTCCCCTGAAATCAAAAAGCAAATCATATGTTTGAAGAACACAACAGGAAACACAAACAAGAAGTAAACTCTTACTTGTATATCATCATTGAAGACAAGATGAGTGTTGCGGTATTTCGCAAGTAACTCAAAGGCATTATGGTTAGCAAAATCTTCAAACTGTGTCAAACGGAAAAGATAACAAAGCATTTACACAATAAGATACTGAATCACTGCATCATAGAAAAGACTAAGAACCAAGAATTCACTTGTGTAGGTACCTGTATAAGAATATTCTCACCATAGTTCTGTTTCACAGCACTCATGAATTCATGCAAGAGATCATAATACTCCTACAACAATGTTAAAAAAGATACTCATTACATGGGATATAATTTGAAATCTTGAACAGAACAAAAAATGCAAGAACAGAACAAACCTGTCCAGTTGCTCTTTTTTGTTTGAGACCAATGTAGAACTCATCATTCAATAGTTTCTCATTGTTTGTTCCAACATCAATGGTGATAGGTAAACACTTCAAACACAAAATTTGTAGTCTTTAAGTTGATGAATCAGATAATACTAATTAGTAACAATTAAAACCATTACCGCGGAAGGACGAACACCTCCAAGTGCTGAATATAATGCCAATTTACCAACCGGTATACCCATTCCCTACATAAAACACAACCTCTAGTCATATATATGTTTCAAGTTCTAGCCCGAAGACCGATGATATGTCTCCTAAAACTGGATTCAGACCAAGTTAAATTCACTCCAAAAGCTACCTGACAACCAAGATCTCCTAATCCCAAGATCCTTTCACCATCAGTAACAACAATAACTTGTATATTCCTTTCAGGCCAGTTCTTTAATACATCTAGAATCTTTCCTCTGTAGAAATATAAAGGTAATGATGTTTAAAATTTTGGGAAAATGTCAGAAATCATAAGTTGAAAAGTAAGAAGCAAAATAGTTAACTTGTCTTTTAAACTGATGAATAAACCCTGAGGTCTTCTGAAGATACTTCCAAATTTCTGACAAGCTTCACCAACAGTTGGAGTATAAACAATAGGCAGAAGCTCTTCAACATTATCTATCAACAACTTGTAAAACAGTCTCTCGTTTCTTTCCTGAAGTTCTGTCAAGGCCATGTACTTTTGTAATGGAAATTGGTATTGTCTGATATTGTTCAACAGCCTCTTTTCCTGAAGCTTTTGATCAAGAACAACTGGAGGGAGAAGACCACGTAAGTAATGAGTGTCTCTTTCTTTCTCAGTGAAAGCAAGTCCTTGTAATGAGTGTCTCTTTCTTTCTCAGTGAAAGCAAGTCCTTTGTTATAACGAGGATCTCTTAGTAGTGAATACCCACTGATAGAAAGAAACAAAATTAGCTATTAACTTGATTGTTAAGTTAGTTATTTGACCATGGAGAAGTGTTATGATTGTTACCTAGAAACTGAGTGAGACCAAGGAGTTATATTGTGCTCTATGGTTGCTGAATCTTCTCCATACACATCAACAAAGCCACCGTTTACAGATGATTTTAAATCTGAGTTGGTTACACTCTCCATCTTAATATGATAACTTCAAGAAAACAAATGCGAAAAGAAGGACTTTGTTCAGAGGATCACAAAGGGAAGAAGCTTTCTCTACATTTCTTGAATTATATAATGTAATGGAGGAAGAAGAAGGTTATGGAAAAGCCAAATGGAAGTTTGAGGAAGCAGAGAAGTGTCACACTGAAGATGACAGGTTTTTACACCACATGAACTTGATGTTGCCACGTACAAATTTATTAGATATAGAGCTTAGTCATAGCTAACATGTTCTTTATTATTCCATTAACAAAAATATACACACGGAACTAGTTGTCACACTAAAAGACAAATCTAAGATTATATTTAGTCTTAGAACTAAACTCACATAGCTTAAAGTTTAAGTTAGGTTACTTAGGTCAGATACGCGCATCTTATGAGAGATATGAAGAAGACAAACAGGACGATAAGTGTGTTTAACCCAAAAGCTTTTTATGCACAGAAGCAGAACCAATTATTGGTCTCTCCTGCGTTTTTATTTATGTAGAATTTGAACAGAACAGGTCCTGTAACCATCCAGACAAATCAGCAAAGATAGAGAACATCATGGATTTTGTTGCCATAGTCTAAAATCCACCTTATCTGGAAGCTGGAGCTATTGAGGTGGCAGTGTTGTTAAGCATAAAGTATAAGACCACTCAAATATCACACATACAAAAGTCTATATATATGTAACACTTAGAATATGCTAACAAAGGAGTAATCGATTGTTTTATCCTTTTAACGGTTAGAAGAAAAATTCTCTGAGCTATATAAAATCTTGAGAAGTAGCCTCTATATCAAAAGTTTTAATATCCATTCTTCAACATATCACT
>CM071717.1:2512233-2522750 GCA_036630335.1 Physaria fendleri | reverse complement strand
CCATTTCTCATTCACAATAATTTCATAATTTATAAGCCCATGGCTTTTCTAAATTTGATCCAACACATTTCTCATTCACAATAATTTCATAATTTATAAGCCCATGGCTTTTCTAAATTTGATCCAACAGTATCATCAATGATTTTAGGAGGAAAGATAAAATTATGGTTCACATCACATAGATTCTCACAATGGTATCAGGCTTAATGTCTTCTTCTCTCTAACTTGTTTGACTGAGCATTTCTGTATCACCACGATAAGAATGTTTGTTATTTCTTAAATGTTTCCTTGTTATACGTCAGGGGTGTACAATTTGCTTACTCCTTGCTCTCGGCTGGTTCTTAGCTGAATATGTCAGGTAGTGTCTGATTTTGATTTCACAATCTGATTATTGTATTCTGAAATTTGTGTGTGTGTGTGTTCTATTTCTATTTGCAAGGAACCGGGAGGTTAAGAGAATTAAAAACAGCATAAAAGCAGGCAATAACTTGGCGTTTCTTTATCAAGATATCAATGAACTTGAGCACTCTACGCAAGTTAAACTTCCTAATAGTTTGTCCAAATTCTATCAAAAACATGGTATTGAAAAACAGGAGTGAGTTAAAGTTAAAGATCTTGCTTCTGTTTGAAACGTGAAGTATAAAACACGTAACAGAAACAGTTCGGAGGATGATAAAGACACAAAGCAGAAGATTCTTTTTGAGTTATACAACACAACAGTTCGGAGGATGATAAAGACACAAAGCAGAAGATTCTTTTTGAGTTATACAACACTCAACGATAGAGACGATACGTGGGACTGTACATGCTTCTCTCTGCACACTTGAGTATGTCTTTCGGCCGTGGAAGTCGTCCAGCCGTTCCTACAAAACCCAACATTCCGAGTCATAACCGGTTCTAAACCCTAAATTCAAGAGAAGAAGACAAACCTAGTTCATATGCCTTGGTAGCTACATTAGCTGCAATATGAGCTGATATATTCCGGATAGAGGAAACTGAAGGATATATCATCCCTTTCTCTAGTTCTCTTTGCTTACTTGTCCTGCTAATGCCTCAGCTTTAACACGAAAAACACACCATTATATTAACAAATCACAAAACTGAGAGCTTTTTTTATCTTTACTAGTTATAATACATCTCTTATATGACTTACCAGCTGCTAAAAGCATATCTTCATGTACCCGAATTGCTCCTGAGATAACCAAACCAAGTCCAAAACCCGGGAATATATACGCATTGTTCGCCTAAGTTTTAACAAAATGCATAAAAACCCGGGAATATATACGCATTGTTCGCCTAAGTTTTAACAAAATGCATAGAGCTTTTTTACTAAACCAAGTTCCATAAAGCAGAATGGATGAAGAGAATATGAGATTACCTGTGTAGATACAAACACTTTTCCTTCATATTCAACTGGATCAAAAGGACTTCCACTTGCAAAAATTGCACGGCCCTTCTTCCAAATAAAGATCAGATAACTTGAGAATCAAGATACATTAATGGTGTGGTAAGGAGAGACTTACCTTGCTGTAACTGTAAGCTTCTTCAGCTGTACATTCTGATTGTGTTGTTGGGTTAGACAGAGCCATTATTAGAGGTCTCTGCAACAAACATTTTGTTGTTTTCTCTTTCTCTATAACCGAAAATCATATGCTTTAATAAGATACCTCATTAATAGAGGACATGGCTTCAATCACTTCTTTCGTAAAAGACCGTCCAATGCCAGAAGATCCAATCAGAACAGTTGGTTTTATGTCCTGATAAGAACATATAAAACTTAAGAGGAAAGAGATTGAGTTACAAGAGGGTATATGAAGCTTAATACAAATTAAGCTCTGAACCTTTATAGTAGATAAGAGGTCTTTGACTGGTTCATGTTCATGAGCCCATGGTTTCTTGAATTCTTGAAGGGAATCTTTACGCGAGTTAACAATCAATCCCTATCATAAAAACCAAAACTTGTATAAATACTAGAGTTTCCATTGAAATCTCGTATGTGAGCTTCTACCTTGGAATCGACAAGCCATATTTTCTTGCGGCTTTCCTCTACCGAAGAATTCATCTGCGGAAAGTAAGATGAAACAGATTTAACGAGACATCACACCTTAAAAAGAATTCATCTGCGGAAAGTAAGATGAAACAGATTTAACGAGACATCACACCTTAAAACTCAGCAAAATTTCAGAGAACACTCATTACCTGCTTTGATATATAGAGAGCAATGAGTTCTGCTATTCCAGTTCCAGCCTGCAACAACCAAACAAGAACACATAAGAAATAAGTTAAGCATATCCTGTATGAACTTAAAGAGTTCTGCTATTCCAGTTCCAGCCTGCAACAACCAAACAAGAACACATAAGAAATAAGTTAAGCATATCCTGTATGAACTTAAAGGATCAGATTGAATTATTACTTCTCCAGCACCAAGAAACAGAAAGGTGTGCTCTGCAAGTGGAGAATTCGTTAACTTCTGTGCGGAAACTAAACCCGCTAAAACAACAGCTGCTGTCCCCTGAAATCAAAAGCCAAATAAGAAGAAGACAACAAGAAACATAAAAAAGAAGTCTAAACTCTTACCTGTATATCATCATTGAAGACAAGATGGGTGTTGCGATATTTCGCAAGCAACTCAAAGGCATTATGATTAGCAAAATCTTCAAACTGTCAAAAGATAACAGAGTATATACAGAATAAGATACTGAATCATTGCATCATAGAAAGGAAGAACCAAGATATCATTTGTGTAAGTACCTGTATAAGAACATTTTCACCATAGTTTTGTTTCACAGCACTCATGAATTCATGCAAGAGTTCGTAATACTCCTACAATATTGTTTAAAAAGGCTACTCATTTCATGGGATATAAATTTTGAAATCTTGAACAGAACAAAGCATGAAAAAGGCTACTCATTTCATGGGATATAAATTTTGAAATCTTGAACAGAACAAAGCATGCAAGAACAGAACAAACCTGTCCTGTTGCTCTATTTTGTTTGAGACCAATGTAGAACTCATCATTCAATAGTTTCTCATTGTTTGTTCCCACATCAATGGTAATAGGTAAACACTTCAAACACAAATTTTTGTAGTTTTTTAAGTTCATGAATCAGATAATACTAATTAGTAACAATCAAAACCATTACCGCAGAAGGACGAACACCTCCAAGTGCTGAATATAGTGCCAATTTACCAACTGGTATACCCATTCCCTACATGAAACACAACCTCTAGTTATATATATGTTCCAAGTTCTAGCCCGAAGACTGATTATATGTCTCCGAAAGAAGATTCAGACCACGTTAAATTCACTCCAAAAGAGACTCTCTAGCTCTCATTCGAGCTAAGAACCTCCAATTTTAGCTCAGAGATCTTTATTAGTAAAGCTATTAGAGTCACATATAACCAAAATGAAGTAATATATGAAAGCTACCTGACAACCAAGGTCTCCTAAACCCAAGATCCTTTCACCATCAGTAACAACAATAACTTGTATATTCCTTTCAGGCCAGTTCTTTAACACATCTAGAATCTTTCCTCTGTAGAAATATAAAGGTAAGGATGATTTAAATTATGGGAAAATATCAGAAATCACAAGATAAAGAAGTAAGAAGCAAAATCGTTAACTTGTCTTTTAAACTGATGAATAAACCCTGAGGTCGTCTGAAGATACTTCCAAATTTCTGACAAGCTTCACCAACAGTTGGAGTATAAACAATAGGTAGAAGCTCTTCAACATTATCTATCAACAATTTATAAAACAGTCTCTCGTTTCTTTCCTGAAGTTCTGTCAAGGCCATGTACTTTTGTAATGGAAACTGATATTGTCTGATATTGTTCAACAGCCTCTTTTCCTGAAGCTTTTGATCAAGAACAGCTGGAGGGAGAAGACCACGTAAGTAATGAGTGTCTCTTTCTTTCTCAGTGAAAGCAAGTCCTTGTAATGAGTGTCTCTTTCTTTCTCAGTGAAAGCAAGTCCTTTGTTATAACGAGGATCTCTTAGCAGTGAATACCCACTGAAATAAAGAAACAAAATTAGCTATTAACTTGATTGTTAAGTTAGTACTCACTTCACTTAGTTCTTTTGACCATGAAGAAGTTATTATTGTTACCTAGAAACTGAGTGAGACCAAGGAGTTATGTTGTGCTCTATGGTTGCTGAATCTTCTCCATACACATCAACAACGCCACCGTTTGTTGTGCTCTATGGTTGCTGAATCTTCTCCATACACATCAACAACGCCACCGTTCACGGAGGATTTTAAATCCGAGTTGGTTACAGTCTCCATCTTGAGATGATGCAAATATGACTTTGTTCAGAGGATCACAAAGGGAAGAAGCTTTCTCTACATTTCTTGCATTATATATTGTAATGGAGGAGGAAGAAGGTTATGGAAAAGCCAAATGGAAGTTTGAGGAAGCAGAGAAGTGTCACACTAAAGATGACAGGTTTGTACACCACATGAACTTGATGTTGCCACGTACAAATTTTGTTAGATATAAAGCTTAGTCATAGCTAACAATAACATGTTCTTTATTGATACCACTAACAAAATATACACACGGAACTAGTTGTCACGCTAAAGGACAAATCTAAGATTATAATTAGTTTTACAACTAAACTCACATAGCTTAATGTATAAGTTAGGTTACTTAGGTCAGATATGCGTATCTTATGAGATATGACGAAGAGGGAAACAGGACAATAAGTCTGTTCAACCCAAAAGCTTTTTTATGCACAGAAGCAGAACCAATTATTGGTCTCTCCTGCGTTTTTATTTATGTAGAATTTGAACAGGACAGGTCCTGCAACCATCCAGACAGATCAGCAAAGATAGAACATCATGGATTTTGTTGCCATAGTCTAAAATCCACTTATCTGGAAGCTCGAGCTTTTGAGGTGGTAGTGTTAAGCATAAGAGTATAAGACCACTCAAATATCGCACATACAAAAGTCTATATATATGTAACACTTAGAATATGCTAATAAAGGAATAATCGACTGTTTTATCCTTTTAACGGTTAGAAGAAAAGGTCTCTGTGCTATATAAAATCTTGAGAAGCGGCCTCTATATCAAAAGTTTTACAATCCATGATTATGCCTTTTTCTTCAACATATCACTCACCAGTCTCTTACAAACTCAATTCGTTGCTTTCTTATGTAATCTGTCATGGTCTGAAACCGTTATTGGTTATTGCCGCAACTTCCTGAGCCTCGGCTTGCTCCTACACGCGCGAATGAGATTATGAACTATGAGAATTGAAATTCCATGAATGTGATGTAAAATAGCAAACGTACCTGGAGTCTGTGTAGTAGATACATCAAGAAGAGATGAAAGCAAACGTACCTGGAGTCTGTGTAGTAGATACATCAAGAAGAGATGAACAAAGACCTGTAATATCATGAATAATGTTGGATTAAGGTTCCATATATTTTCACAAGTCAGATTAACGAGTTTAAATAGTAAGCGAGCGCCTTACAAGGTAAAAGAGTAGTGAAATCCGTGCTATTGGGTACCGCCAAAGGAACCTTGTGGCCCTTACAGCTCCTGAGTCTAACAGTTTTACTGCGTTTTGCAACTGAAGGCAGAATGTAAACATCGTATTCATATTTCATAAGGATAAAAGTTTAAAGCAAAGGATGAGAAGCAGAGCAGAATGTAAACATCGTATTCATATTTCATAAGGATAAAAGTTTAAAGCAAAGGATGAGAAGCAGAATTTTTTCAAATGTGATCCTCAATCTTTACCTGAGCACTTGCTGTGGCCATGTGTCGGTGATACAATGGAAGAGGCCTGAAATTGCTATTCGTAAGATTAAACTCAACATATATCATATTCTACATTAGACATATCATACATCGTGAAAGACCTACTCTAGTGTCTTGATCTCAGACTCTTCTTCCCAAATTGCAGATGGGCGACGGGGAACTCTGCTCTTTTCTACCTCTACCTGATTCAACAAGTTTAGAACCTTTCTTGCGAGTAGCATGAACATTAAACGTAACATATAACAACCGTAGAGAGCTTTGAAGTCGGACCTGTGCTTCTTGAAAACGTTTGACCTCTTTCTCCAACTGAAACTCTGCTGCAGCCTTTTCACTCGCCATAGTCTCTAGTTGTGTTTGCTTATAGTACTGAATCAAAACCGCGTGGCCAGAAGCTATCAGAGAACTTCTCAATGTGACTTTAATTTATAGAATCAATACATTCTAAATTTACGTTACCAGTAAATCTGTTAGTTCACGGTAGCGTTTCTCCAGCTCCGTATGCTCCTACTAGGTCAAGAGTATAACAATTAGCTCATGTTACATAATCATCATATTCATTACAGATACCATTTGACTAGCAAAAGCAAAATAAATTAATTAATTGGCACTGTTTAACAAACATGGAATAATTTGTCATATTCACAAGAATGTTAACAAGTAGAGCAGCAGGTCCTTCAGAAAAAAGATTCAAAAGAAGTTGACAGGAAAACTTATACTTTTTGCATTTAATGAAATAGAAAGGGGCTTGGCAGAGAACTATTAAGTCTGACTGAGTCACTGGATAGAAGTTGAAGATTAGTGACTAGGATATCCCGTAAGCATAAATTAGAAGAAAGAAACAATCAGAAACTGTTAATACATTGACAAGAAGGGACAGACTCTCACAAAGTATTGATATTACCTGGCGTGAATAATGTTCTGCATCCCTCTTCATGGCTGCCATTTCAACCCTCAACTTTTGTAATTCAGCCTACAACATACAGATGGTTCATATGTAAAGATAGTACTAATATACCAGAAACCAAAAAAAAACAGCATGTTAAAAGAATTCAGAGGCTAGTGATACCTCCATTGAAGAAACTTTTTCCTCGGCATCTCTTTGACCTTGCCGAGCACGGTCCACTTCGTCCTGCCATGCTTGAATCTGCATTAATAAAAGTAACTTCTCTGGATTAACCAAAGTCTGAACTTTGAAAAGCTGGTAAAAGTTGTTATAAGGGTTTAAATGTATTTCTTCCTATTCGAAATTATTTTGATAATGCCATCTACTTTTTTATGTGAAACGACCAACAAAAAATAATTTACCAAGGGATCATAAATATTTTTGCATACATGTTCTATAGTTTTTACTTCTACGGAAAATTTATAATAATTTACCAAGGGATCATAAATATTTTTGCATACATGTTCTATAGTTTTTACTTCTACGGAAAATTTATAAGTGTGCTAAGAACTAAATATTGAAGATAACTTCCACGATGTAGAGCTTGATAACATAAGATAAGATACCTGGATCACTTGGTTTGCTTCATCTGGGGATTTCTTTTGTCCTCTGCGAGCACGAACCTCCATGTCTTGAAGCTCTTGATTCAGAGATGTACACTCAGCCTACGTATTTTGTCATTCTTGAATGATCCATGTCTTGAAGCTCTTGATTCAGAGATGTACACTCAGCCTACGTATTTTGTCATTCTTGAATGAAGTTCAATTATATGATGATGAGGGAACAAATAGCGTTGAAGAGAAGCTCTACCTCAAGCAATGCAACCTTCTGTTCAAGATCTGCCACTTTTGCGGTCCTTTCATCAGCAATTCTCTAAAATTCAAGCCAATTGAAAAGTCAAATAAAATTAAAACTTTGGGAAACAAGAATTCCACATGGAATCTTTGCAATGTTTGTGAAAACGTAGTATAAAAATATAAAAGTTTTCTAGTTTTCCTCACGGAAGAAAGAAGAACACAATTTGAGAAGAGAAAGCCAACATTCAGCAACTAACAGTATACTAAGTTGAATGGCCTATTTGAAATGTAGTCAAGTCATAGTTGAGCTCAATAGAAGAGAAAGCCAACATTCAGCAACTAACAGTATACTAAGTTGAATGGCCTATTTGAAATGTAGTCAAGTCATAGTTGAGCTCAATCCATGAATTTTGTCTCACCTGAATTCTAACAAGTGCTGTGGAAGCATCCACAGCCCTGTGCTCTAGTTCCCTTTCCCTTTCCATGGCAGCCTGTCTTAGAAGTGCAATTAATGTAAAAAACGATATAATTTTTCCGTGATAGACATTTTCTGCATCGTTTGACAACAAACCATTTTTGTGGCGTTATGTGCAGAACGCTCCTCTTCAGCTCTCCTTTCAGTAGTGGCAAGCTCCTCCCGCAATGCCTAGAATAAGAAAATATTGATTCAATGGTCTGAGGACATCATATGTTTATAACTGTATACAGAAATTAGCAAATTATTGGAAGTCACTAATGAAAAAGAATTTAGTAATACCTGCATCATCCTAGTCTCAGCCAATTCTCTATTTCTCATTATAGATTCCATATCCCCCTGATAAAGGTCAATGATATTACTAAAAGCTGGTTTGGGTGAAAAAGAAAATGGCAACTGAAGAGAGGTAGGTAACTAAGACTATTAGAAGACTCATAATATGCTATGACAGGAAGTGTACAAAAGAAAATATGAGCAAATGAGAGGACTAAAACCTGCATAGACGACAATTTTCCTTCATTCACAGCAGCCTGAACTTTCAGGGCATCCATTTTCTGACAAGTGCTTCTATCTCTGAGTTCTTAGCTGCCAGTGCCTCAACCATGCTTGACTCTACTTTTGTTACTTCACTTTTAGCAGCTGACAAATCCTTTTGCAACACTCTAATGCTAGCTTCATATGACTTGGTAAGCTCTTGCTATTACATCAAAAATGAAGAATTAATTAGGTCCAATGAACACCTTTGAGTATCACTTACACTTATTCTTCTTTGTGTCAAAGGAAACTCAAACGGTTGACATTTACCTCTGCAGTGAGAAGCTCTTCCAACTGTGCATTTTCCACTTTAATTTCTTGAAGACGCGAGGAAAGCCCAGCACAAACCTAGAAACAAAATAAAGACAATTTCTTGTTCAGATCCAACAACAGGCATGGATAAATAATTTGAAAGAGTGCTTAATCACCAATTGATGCAGGGAACTAGCACCAGATATATGATCTTACCCTTGCTAACCTGGCTTCTTTTGACTGCCCAGTGGAAACTGTAGCTTTAAGCAAATATATGATCTTACCCTTGCTAACCTGGCTTCTTTTGACTGCCCAGTGGAAACTGTAGCTTTAAGCAATCCCTGAGCCTAGAATTAGTAGAAAGATTGACGATCAGACTTTTAAGAGACAACATACATGGAAATTGAAATAGCAGACAGTATTTGCTATTTTATCTTCATTTCCCAAGACTAACTAACCTCTTCAAGTTGATCTTGAATCTTCATGGTCTTATCAGCTCTAGAATCCTGCTCTCTCTCCAGATTGGTTGAGGTGAGAGGAACTTTCTGTTCCTGTTCTTTCTCCAGATTAACTGAAGTGTCAACTTTCGCCTCATCAGGCGTACTTTTAGCCAGATTCCCTTCACCATCCGGAGAAACGTGCACTACAGATTCCAGTTTTTCCAGGTCTCTTTTTGAAGAATCATCTAACTCTACTTGGGTGGCTGCCTTGGGAGCATCCCCCAGGTTATCACTGACAGCGACCTCGATTTCTTTGTCAGGTAAAGATGGTGATGGTAGAATCAAGAATAAGAATCATCCTTTACAAGTTTCTGTCTAGCCTACAAACAAATTCCAGACCAAGAAGTACAACTTGAGTATTGATGTACAAAACAACGATAACTATTTACAGATAAGAGATACAGAGTCATACCTTTTTCTTTGAACTTGATCTACTGCTCTGAGGCGCTTTCCTACCGGAAGCTTTACCCATTCAAAAAAGGCAGAGATAATATAAGAGATGTATGTACATGATTATAAGATTAAAATAATAACGATATGAGCGACATGCTTTGATTAGATATTATAAGATTAAAATAATAACGATATGAGCGACATGCTTTGATTAGATCAACTAAGGAGTCAGGACAATGCCACTGTTTTCTAAATCTCAATCAATGTATTCCCAAAAAATTAGAAATTTGGTAAAAATCCTCATAAGAAACTTGACGATTGGAATATGTAAACAGTACAATAGGTGTTAGACATTTACATGATTCTGACATTCAAACTGTAATCACATTTCAAACCAGTACCAAAAACTAAAGCTTTTTTACTGATTAATCTCCAAAGTACCTGGCAACTGCAAATCAGTCTGCTCTTCCGAAAGCTCTTCGACCACAGATTTTGCCCTTCGATCCACAACCTCAAATAAATCTGAAGAAAAATCAAAAACAATTACGAAAACTTCAAAATTGTTATCTCAGTATAAATGCTAAATAAACTATTACAATTACCTTCGGCAGCTTTAAGCCAAGACGCCATTGATGATCAAAATTTGAAAGTAAACTCCCCTCTAATCACTGCGGATTGACAAAAGGAGGTTCCATGCACCACCGGCTCGGTTACGATTGAAATCAGCAGATGCTTAAGTTAATCAGAAATGATGTCACGGATTCGAGTTTGATTGTTGTTGCAGAGGGTTTTCCAAGAAGGATCAAATAGAAAAGCGACGAACGAATTGTTGAGATGTTTCAATCGGAAATTAGC
>CM071717.1:2397865-2425246 GCA_036630335.1 Physaria fendleri | reverse complement strand
ACACCTCTCCCATCGTGAAGAAGTCAAGCTTTGGCCGTACTATGATGTCGGCGGCGCCACAAATTTCCAGGGTGAAAACCCTAATCTCGAAACTGGGCTTGTGGATCTCATTGAACTGCTTTTTGGGCCTTAACGTGTCTGGGCCGCTGGACCCAACATCTCAAGAGTTAAAAGCAAAAGAATTAGGGATTTATTTGGGCTGGATGTTGTTTAACGGACCTGATGGTCTTATTTGGTTTGTATTGTTAAGTTTATGTAACATGGGCTCTGTACCCATGGTTGAACTCTTAGGCTTTTAAGCCTTTTATTAAGAATGAATGAAAGGTTGATCAAAAAAAAAAACATACTTGTAAATAAGATCCGTGAGGATGATTGTGGTGATGACACCTCATCTTTTTTGATTTCCAAATAATATATAGGGGATTTTTTGATATAGCTAAATATAGTAATTAATTTTTGTTATTAATTTATTAATTTAATATTTTGATAAATGACATACTTGTAAATAAGATCCGTGAGGATGATTGTGGTGATGACACCTCATCTTTTTTGCTTTCCAAATAATATATAGGGGATATCTAAATTTAGATCTATCATATTAATAAATATGTTTTTTTTTTACTCAAAAACCAAGTTGGAAAAATTGAGTTCTTAATGGAAATGTCAACAAATTTTTTTCCAATCAATTACCTGGAATTGACTAAATTAAGTTGTTATTTATAATTTGAAGTTATAGTCGTAGCTACACACCAAGTATATATTTATTAATAATTTAATATAAATAGGTAAATGTATATTGATATAGTTATTTTCTGTAGAAATACAATACCATTATTAATAATGTTAAAATAATTTTGAAGTATAAACTATGTTATCATCGTTTTCTCTACATTTTTTATTGGTTTAGACCTATATTGACTTATAAAAATATCATGTTAAATGATGGATTTAATTTTATTTGCCAAAAAAAAATAACATTATTTGTAATTTCCATCTAATATGTAATATGTTTTATTAACAAAAAATGAATTAAAACATTATTTGTAGTTTACTATGTTCTATTTTACTTTACTAATCGCTTGAATATATATATTTGAAATGAGTACGAAAAGAAACAATTCAATATTAGATAGAACAATTAGGGTTTGGTAGGAAAAATTTGGATTGTTTTAGATGGACAACGAAGGGAAGGTTTGGTAGGAAAAATTTGGATTGTTTTAGATGGACAACGAAGGGAACAAAAGAGTTGTTGTATAGTTGAACTTAAATGATGTCAACTTTAAAAATAAATAAACAAAAAAGAAGGTATATTTAATTAAGGATATTAGGAAAAAAAGAAGTCAAAATCTGAATAGGTGAGACATTAGATGTATTGGTTATGATCAACTATTCATATTAATACATATGCTTCCGCGAGTATGTCAACTCTTCACATTTAATGATCCTTTTTACAAAATCAACCCATGTGACTTTGATAATAACTCACTCATCATTGTCAAAATATCAACTAAATGATATATTATCAGATATGATTTGGGTATTTTTGGATCTTGTATTGGCTTACTTACACCAATCAGTACATAAAATTTATTCGGTTTTGACTTGAAGCTGACTCGTTTGTTTTTTAACAATTGGACATCTTATAAATCAATGCTATTGTGATCAAATAAATAG
This sequence comes from Physaria fendleri, assembly GCA_036630335.1. Classification (NCBI taxonomy): domain Eukaryota; kingdom Viridiplantae; phylum Streptophyta; class Magnoliopsida; order Brassicales; family Brassicaceae; genus Physaria; species Physaria fendleri. Next base: position 2,423,572 of record CM071717.1, on the reverse strand, counting down.
TATATATATGCATATGCAGACAAGCAAATTTCATAGAAAACATGCAAATGTATCATACGTGTTCATATAGCAGCCAGGGATATGCTCATTTTAGGCGGTCTACAAATAAGATTGCAAGTTGCAAATACAAAGATTCAATTGACCTGACAGTAACAGCTGAAGAGTTTGAGTCTTTTGACCTTTTTCTTGTTTTGTATGACTTTTTGTCTTACCTTCATTTTATATCCATAACTCCATTTAAATTTGTAAACACTTACGCAAAATTTATTTATAATTTTTTTTCAAAAAATATGCCCTTGTATTAGGGATGATTACTCTCGATTTTAAGTAATTTAGACACTTGTAATAAAAGTTAATCACACAAACACATTATTGTCACATTTGATATATCTACTGATTAGTGCATGCAATAATGTGTATTTACTCAATATCTATATCTATAAACAAATCTTGCACATCATATGGTCCATTTGCAACTAGCTAGTAATACTTAATGATTGATATAATTACAATTTTTCCCACCAGAAAACCATATCTTTATCAAATCCAAAACTTCAATTTTTTAATTTCAGTTTCTTTCTTTACTTTTCTTTTTCCCAAACTAAACATATTATAACCACATTATATTAATATTTAATCATATTCAGAGTCTCTATATATATTCATACTCTATTATATGATGCAATGGAGTCTCTGAACATCACAATATCTCTCTGATTCTCAAGTGTCCAAAAATGGAAGTTTTGACTCATTTTTTACTCTTCTTGTTCTTCGTTTTTTCTCATATATGTCAACGAGTGATCTCGGTTAAACAAGTATTAGAGTTAACAAAAGGCTTCGAAGCTAAACCTGACTCATCAATCAACTCGTTTCAACCTCTCCTCACCGAACCAAACGGTAACTTTTCATTCGGATTCTTACGGGTAAACGGGTCACGTCTCTCTCTCGCCGTAACACACCCAAACTTAACGGATCCTCTCTGGGTTTTTAACCCGACCCGTACAGCTAGTTGGTCACATAAAACGAAACTGTTTTTCAATGGCAGTCTCGTAATTTCAGATTCTGATTTCGAATGGTCAACTCATACCAACGGAGACCGTTTGATTCTTCGTAACGACTCAAATCTCCAAGTGGTTAAAACGACGCCGTTCAAAGTCGAGTGGGAGAGTTTTGATTTTCCAGTGAATACACTCGTGGAGAATCAGAATTTCACATCGGAGATGACTTTGGTTTCTTTGAACGGATTATATTCGATGAAATTAGGTAGAGATTTCATCGGATTATACGCGAAAGTTAGTGAAGAATCGGAGCAATTTTACTGGAAACATAGTGCTCTTCAAGCTAAAGCTAAAATCAAAGACGGAGAAGGTCCGATTCTAGCTCGGATTAATCCCAATGGTTATCTCGGTATGTATCAAATCGGAAACGTACCTGTTGATGTTGAAGCGTTTAATAGCTTTCAACGAGCAAACAACGGATTGTTGATTCTCCGATTAGAATCTGACGGGAATCTCCGGGGATATCTTTGGAATGGATCTCATTGGGCGTTGAATTATCAAGCGATTAGAGAAACTTGTGATTTGCCTAATCCTTGTGGTCCGTATAGTCTATGTACGCCTGGATCGGGGTGTTCGTGTATTGGAGAGTGTAATCAAACGCCGTCGTGGACGAAGGATTTTTGTGGTGAGACGGCGAGGTTTAAGGTGGTGAGACGTGAAGGAGTTGAAATGCCGTTTAAGGAGCTGGCGGAGCATAAAACGACGTCGTCTTTAGAAGAGTGCGAGGGTATGTGTGTGGAGGATTGTAAATGTTTCGGAGCAGTTTATAATAACGGGTCCGGGTTTTGTTATTTGGTGAATTATCCGATTCGGACGATGTTGGGCGTTGGAGATCCGAGTAAATTGGGTTATTTTAAGGTACATGAAGGGAAAAGAAAGAGTCGTGTGGGATTAACGGTTGGGATGTCTTTGCTCGCTGTGATTGTTTTGGTTCTAACGGTGGTGATGGTATATGTTGGGATTAGGAATTGGGTTAGAGAGAAACGAGTATTAGAGGAAGATGGTGGATTATCACCCGGTCCGTATAAAAATCTCGGGTCGGATAGTTTTAGTTCCGTTGAAATGAGTCAAAGATAATGTGAATACTAGCAAGAGCTAAAATTAACTCTTTCTTCTTCTGTTTTACAATTTGACTAGTGCTGATAAATTACTTGACCTAACAAGTTGTGGTTATTATATGGTTTAGCATATATACATTTTCCTTTTTGTATATAATTTTTATTCATATTTTCGAAAAAGGTGAAATGATATAAATAATTTATTTAGTAAAATAAGAGGAAATGAGCCAAAAAGCGTCACGGATGACGCTAACAGGTAAGGACGGTGGACTTTTTGCTTTAGGCCCACATGTTTTAGATTTCCTTTATCCAATTTTTATATTTTTTTCCACAATTCGATATTTTTTTTTGTTTTCAAACACTGATCAGCATGTAGACTTGTATTACTTCACGGTCGCAACCACCACACTTTATCCCTGCTTAATTGTTTTTTTAAAGACAATAAGCTTATCTAATTTTAAATGCTAATAAATTTTTGTCTCTTTGATATGAATTAGCAAGAAGAGCACTAAAAATAGATAAATCTTTAATAAGAACCGAAAATTTCTATGGGCCGCACCATTTTTCTCGCCGTGTCCGTCTATAAAGCGGCCTTTTAAAGGCCCAATTTTTTCAATTCCAATCATATTATCAAATCGAAACAATCTTCGCCACCTTGTTCATAATGTCGTGCTTCAAATCCAAATTCGCCGGTAAAATCTTATCATCTCACTGATCCTTGATTTTCTACTTGAACCAATCTCAATTTTTAGATCTTTTATTCGTACAGATGAGCTTGTAGCCAATGCTGCTTACATCGGTACTCCAGGGAAAGGTATTCTAGCTGCAGATGAATCCACAGGAACAATCGGAAAACGTTTCGCAAGCATTAACGTCGAGAACAACGAATCAAACAGACGTGCTCTTCGTGAGCTTTTGTTCACTACTCCTGGAGCTCTTCAATACATCAGTGGTATCATTCTCTTCGAAGAAACTCTCTACCAAAAAACTGCTTCAGGTAGATCTTTTAGATTCACCTTAATTCAATCTCAATTTCTCAAATCCTGCATATGAAACTTATTAGGGAAACCATTTGTTGATGTAATGAAGGAATCTCTGGTTTTAGTTAATGTTCTGATGTGTATATTATGTGAAGGTCTTTAGTTTTATGTTTATGCAATCTCAATTTCACAAATTCTAATCTCAAGCATATGATTTTCTATTAGGGAAACCATTTGTTGATGTGATGAAGGAAGCTAAAGTACTTCCAGGTATCAAAGTCGATAAAGGGACCGTTGAACTCGCTGGTACAAACGGCGAAACCACAACCATAGGCCTCGATGGACTCGGAGACCGTTGCAAGAAATACTACGAAGCTGGTGCACGTTTCGCTAAATGGCGTGCTGTTCTCAAAATTGGACCCAACGAGCCATCTGAGTTAGCTGTCCACGAAAACGCATACGGTTTAGCTAGATATGCTGTGATTTGCCAAGAGAATGGTCTAGTCCCCATTGTTGAGCCAGAGATTCTTGTTGATGGATCTCACAATATCGAGAAATGTGCGTATGTTACAGAACGAGTTCTTGCAGCTTGTTACAAAGCTCTTAATGATCACCATGTGATTTTAGAAGGAACACTCTTGAAACCAAACATGGTTACTCCAGGTTCTGAGAGTAGCTCAAAAGCTAAACCTGAAGTTATTGCTGAGCATACGGTTCGTGCTTTACAAAGGACTGTTCCAGCCGCGGTTCCAGCTGTTGTGTTCTTATCTGGAGGACAAAGTGAGGAAGAAGCAAGTGTGAATTTGAATGCTATTAATCAACTTAAAGGGAAGAAACCATGGAGCTTAACGTTTTCTTATGGACGTGCGCTTCAACAGAGTACACTTAAGGCTTGGGAAGGTAAAGCGGAGAATGTTGAGAAGGCTCAGAAAGCGTTCTTGGCTCGAGCCAAGGCTAACTCTGAAGCAAGCGTTGGTGGCTACAAGGGTGATGCACAGCTTGGTGATGGTGCTTCTGAAAGCCTTCACGTTAAAGACTACAAATACTAAAAGGTCATTTTTTAAATTTTATACTTATTATTTTATCGTGTAATTATATGTAAATATTTATGTATATATAAAAACCTTCCAAATTTTGTTTTAATTTACTGAAAAATGATGTACAAAACCACAAATTAACATCTTATAAAATAAAAAAGATTTATACTATTTTTAATAATATATTTTAATTTGGCATTTTGTAACTTCTGATGATATCTACATTGATATGTACTGATACATTTCGTCATATATAATTATATATTAATATTCAGAAAATTTAATACGTAAATACTGAAAAAATTTAATAAAAATCAAATAATGAGGTGATGATGTGTCTAGTCGTAGGGTATACAGAATAGAGAGACAATGGCAGAGACTGAACGTATAATAAGGTCATCAAAACAGTTTTGAAATATTTAGTGATTTTCATATAAAATTATATATTATTTTTATAAATTAAACAGTTCATAAATTTTGACAAGAAGAATCAACAAATCTAGGAGTAGGACAGGTCTTTATGTGGAACCCATAAAACAAACAAGGACTTAAATGAGAATAGAGACAATTCAGAATTAATCAACCTTATCAATAATGTGTACGTAAGAAAGGATTATTGTATCTACTTGTGCTCTTGTCTCACTCTCTCTATAGAGAATAGAGACAAAACGAGAAGAAGATGGTCCGAAAACAGAAAAGAGTACTAAAATTATTACTCATTTAAGAGGTTTTAGTTTTCTTTTGACCCAATAGATACTAGAAAATGTAATATATAATCGTTGGTTAAAACCTAATTTGATTTAATGCATAGACTTTCATCTTATATGAGTTGATATATTTGGCTAAGCCCAACAAATATTCCTTAGTTAGTTCTAAGCATGTGACATAAAATAGCTAAGTAAGGTTTTTATCTCATAGTATAGAAAGCTAACTCAAAAGAATTAGTTAATTAACCACATGATCACCTTCTTCTACTACTACTTATGGATTCTCTGATCCTTTACTTAGTCTCAAACCATAACTCTCCCACAAATTCTGATCTCCATCTCCCATTAAGAACGGGAAGCAGTTTGTATTAGCCGCCATTGATGTTGATGAACCTCCTACATTGCGTTGTTCATTCATCTGATTCTGATCATTATCATTATTATATCCACTTTCTTGATTATTGTAGATTTGATTCTCTTCTGTTCTTGGATAGTACACACCACAGCTTGATGAATTATCCTTCCTTTTCTTGTTGATTTGCTTCTTTTCTTTCCTCATTTCATTACTTATCCATTCCCATTTTTCCTTGCATGTTAAGCCACTTCTCTTATCAAACCCTAATTGACCTAATTTCGCTGCGACTTCCTCCCATAGATAATCATCAGAACACCCTCCTTGAAATGATGACTCCATGCTTGTTCTTATCTCCATAAGCTTTATAATCTCTTGCTCATCCCAACATATACTACTATTGTTTTGGATCTCTTTGTTACCATTAGTCCTCTCTTCAGGTGATATAGGCTTCATCAGTGACTTGCCTGTCAAGTATTGTAATGCCTCAATCACTGCAACATCTCTAGCTTCCATTCTCTCCCTTTCTTTAGCCCAAAACATATGTTCTTTCTCAATCCTTGCAGCTTCAATCTTCCTCCATTCCTCTTCTTTAATCATCTGTTGTTCCTCTCTTTCTTCAATAACCTTTGTTAACTTCTCAAGCCAAACATCTTGTCTCTCTATTCTCTCTACTTCAATAACCTTTGTTAACTTCTCAAGCCAAACATCTTGTCTCTCTATTAACCTCTTCATGTTTGCATCAATGAACTCTTTGATCTTCGATTTCCAACTCCTCTTCTTCCTTCTACTACTAGAATCATTCCCTTCTGAAGATGAACTCATTAGCTCCGAGGAGTTGTAGTTGTTTGAAAGACTAAGGCTTTGATGAACGCTATGAATGTTAGACGTTGTTGTAGCAAGGTTCGTAGGGGTTTGAATGTTGAAACCATGAAGCGCATTACTCATGTTGAACTGAGTGTTATGATCTTGACATGAAACCAAGTTACTAGAATCGCCATAAAGTGCTTCTAGCTGCCTGAAAAATCTGTAATGTTTACCATCTTGTCTTCCAGCTTTGCCTTCTTTAGTCTTTCTATAGTATTTGTAAAGATTCTCAAACTTTTCTCTGCATTTCTTCCCACTCCTTTGGTATCCATGTTCCTCACACATAATCCTATCAAAAAATATACAATATGAAAGAAAATAAGAATGAGAAACTATTCATAAGATAATTCATATATATTATATATGATTCAATTTGGAGCAGTGCCCTAATCTTGAAACTATTCATAAGATATTCGTATATATTATATATTATATATTAGTTTGTCTTTTTTTAACATACACTTTGTTAACTTTTGGACCAAGACTGTTTATGAGACTTACTAGTGTGGACTAATAGTTTAACACAAGAACATGTTTCTATGCTTGGTTTACACAAAAGAAGAGGGTGCATATCTTCAGAATCTAAGAAAGATGAATCAGAAGTTATCAGTAAAAAAGGAGAAAACTAAAAAATCAAAGTCAAAGAAGATAATAAATCTTTTAAGTTTTACTCTTTTGGGTTCTTTAAAGCACCTGATAGTGTCTTAACTGATACTGCTAAAGTCTGGTCATTCTCTTGACCATAACAAAACTACTACTACAGACATTGTTTTGAATCTGACTACTCCATAGATACACTTCAATAGTTGTGTCTGTGTATATTCATGTCTATATATTGATCAACTGAAAAAGTAATTGAAGAACCCAAGAGAAGTGTTCAGGTCACATTCTTTCTTGTTATTAATGCAAGAATAAAAAAAAGATTAAATGTGTCTTTGGGATTTTCAATTAAAGGTGTATGAAAGGTCAAATCTGAAAGAAAATCCACAATAGTAACCAAAAGCCTCAAAATGTTTGGTAAAAAAAGAAAACGGTAAAGAACTTAGTGATTAGTAACAAATGTTATAAATTTCAATATTAAATTAATTTTCTTCTAATTCATCAACTTTAAACTAAGGGACATTATAATCATGTTGGATAAAAAGAGTATATTCACAAATCAAACTCTAATTGTAGTATGAATTGATATGAGATAAATTCCTAAAACCTCAAAATGTCTGGAAAAGTTTTTATTAAAGAATAAGGAAGCTACTTAGTGATTAGTAACAAGTCTTCTAAATTTCCTCAATATTAAATTAATTTTCTTCTAAGTCATCAACTTTAAATGGGACTTTATAATCATATTGAAAAAAGAGAATACTGACAAATCAAACTCTAATTGTAGAATGAATTGATATGAGATATATAAATTCCTAAAAACTCAAAATGTTTGTTAAAAAAAAAAAGTTAAAAGAAGAAGGAAGCCACTTAGCGATTAGTAACAAATGTTATAAATTTCCTAATTCTCTTCTAATTTATCAACTTTAAAGGGGACATTATAATCATGTTGGAAATAAGAGAATATTCACAAATCAAACTCTAATTGTAGTATGAATTGATCTGAGATAAATGCACAAAGAGTAGTTTTCTAAAATTAGGGTAAAATCAAGAAATGAGAAGTGAAGAAGATACCTAGAAACTTCATCCCAAAGAGGTCCTTTTTGATTAGCTTCTTTAGTCCTTTTTGATTAGCTTCTTTAAATTTATGATCAAGACGAGATCTAATGTCCAACAAAGTTAGGGTTTCTTGTCTTGGCCATCTTCCAGTTACTCCACCTTCTCCTCCTCCTCCTCCTAGACCACCGCCAAAACCACCACCATCAAGAAACCCACTAAACCCAACTCCACCACCACTAGTACTAGCGTTTAAGTTACTTGAAGAACCACCACCACCACCACCAAGACCATGTATGCCACGTTGCAAGAAACCCATCTCTTGATTATCAGTTGTGAACTGATGAAGACGGTGCGGTGGTGGCTGGGGTTGAGATAGGTTGAAGTTGAAGAAATCAGAGGGGAAATGAGAAGAAGTTGGTGTTGTTCTTCCTCCGGGTTTCATGAGGTTTCGGAGCTCCGGTATACTGTATTGATGAGGCTGATCTTGATCCATTTTTCAATCAAAAGATAGTAAAGGTTTAACCTTTAATGAGAAAAAGGAGAAAAGATTGTGAGAGAGAGAGATAAAGAGTCAGTGAGAAAGAGAGAGACAGATCGTGTGTAAGTAGTCCACAAAAAAGGTCGAATGTAAGCTACAGAAGCAATATGGTCCCATGACTTAATAACACTTCATACTAATATGTGTGGGCGAGATAAGATCAGACTAAGACAAGAGAGAGATATATATAATAGATCTTATTCTTATGTATATATGTGTAGCTAAGTTTTGATTATCTCTATGTGTGTGTATATATTCATATTGATGTAAGGTTTTGTCTCACTTAGAGACAACAATAGATGAAGGCCCTTCTCTTTGAAATTTTTGGGGTTTTTTTGTTTAAAATCTATAATAAGATTTGTAGGGTTTAAACAAATTATCTTTGTTCTTTTAGTCAATCACTTTAGTTTTTGTCAATCACTTGTCTTTGGTTTATTGTAGTTCTTGAACTTTTATTATTTGGAATTATTATGAGGATTTACACATGTGACTCCATATATAATTGGTATACACTTTTTTTGGAAAAATAATGGGGTGCTTTATATAATTATTCATTTAATTTTGTCATGTACCATAATTATATTATATTACTAAATGATTATACAACGGGATACATATTTCTTGTAATATTTCCCGAAAAACATTACATGTAATTCTTTAACCATAAGTTATATGATAGCTTCGTGATTATTTAAAAATATTTTACTGAATACATAAACATAAAATTCTAAAGGTATATGTCAAATTATTCAGAAATTAAAAAGAATTAAGTGGGGGAAATAAGAGGGGGGTCCTATGAAAAATGACCAAATTATTGGCTTTTATGTTCCCCAACATTTCAGCCTGTCTAATCCCTAACCATTTGGCTTTAGTGTCCTCTTTGACACTTATTCATTGCTTCAATCCTAATGTTCACTAAGTTTTTAATCCCTTCTGATCAATTGAATTTTTCTTTAAGAATTTGTTTAACTATATCTCAAACACTTCATTTCAACCGAAATAAAACATTTTGATTACATTAATAAGCTCAAAAGAATGTTCTTTTTACAATTTTATGTAAAACCAACATCAACTACAGAATTAATATTGTAGCTAGATGAACATAAAATCTTTAAGTGATATTAATATAATACGAGTATTTTATGTCTAATCTCGGACACGCGTCACGTTTATAGCCGTCAATTATAGGACCCTTAAAAAATTTCCTTTTATTGACTTCTGTGTTGTGATGGGAGACTTCAACAGTCCCTCTCAAACGATGTCGTTTTAAAAGAAATCTAATACACTACTCTTCTCAGTTTGGATTTTTTTTTTTTTTTCCAAAACCAAATGAATTACTCATTATAAATCAATCGTTTACATCTAAAAATGGGGTTAACCATAGTGGGATTCGAGTATCAATAAAACCATAATAAAGCGGGAAGTCCTTAGCAAACTTTGCCAATACATCTGCTGCCGAATTACCCTGTCGATGCACCTTGGTGAAACGACTACGCCGCTGTTGTTGCAACTAAAACAATATTATTTTCCATCAAACGACTACGCCCAGTTTGGATCATTTTAAAGATTTTTTTGCTGGTATTTTGTTGCAACTAAAACTATATAATATTTTACGGAATAAAAATTAAATAATGGTTTTTTCATTTTAAATAAAAATCATATAATTAAGGAAGTTATTTATTATTTATTTATTTATTGGATACAAGAGTTTATTTGGGCCTTTGGTACTCCCAATTTTGTAATTTTATCTCAATAAACAAATAATTGCTTGTTCCATGGCTTGGGGAAAATAGACAAGTAGCTCAGATTTGCATTTGTCACCTACCTATTTATTCTTTCATCACCGCCAAATTAATTGACATCTTATCTTCTTCTTTTCTTTTCTTTTTTTTATAATGTTTTTTTTTTTTTTGGGCTGAAGTTTTTTTTTTTTTAATGTTTTTTTTTTTTTTTTTTTTTTTTTTTTGGGCTGAAGTTTTTTTTTTTTATAATGTTATCTTCTTCTTTTTCGTCTCTCTATCTTAAATTTAAGAAAATAAATATTAAAACTAATTCATTTACATAAATATTTTCTTATGAAAATTAATTTTGATATTGGAAAGTTGTTTCACAGTCGAGATGGCAATAGCATACAAACAAGTAACAACAAAAAGAGAAGATTGATATCTTTATATTTCTATGCATTTTTATTTTTATTTTCAAACAACACACCACATAAATATATATTACATTCAAATCTATATAACATATTTTTATTATATGAAATGTAGCCACTGATTAATCACTACCTATATTGAATTATGAATCACTAAAAATGGTATAGCTGTATATATATATATATTTGCTAATAATTTTGGGAGAAAATGAACTAAAATTTGAGATCTACTAAGATGAATCGATTTCATGGACACAAGCATGCCATATTTTTCCAAAAATATATCATAATGTATACAAATAGTATGAAGTAGGGCCTTTATTCATTCGTACATCACCATAGTATTCCTACATTGATTATAAATTCGTACTTCACTAAACAATGTATAGGGTTTCTATTAGGGACGGGTATACTTTAAACAAGAAGACGAGTTGTTCTTGACAAAAAAAAAAAAAAAAAAAAAAAAAAAAAAAAAAAGGACGAGTTGTATTAGATATGACTTACTATCAACTTCACTTAATATATTGCAACACTATATTAGTCATCGGGACTTTATTGTATTCTATGATTCTTCTTTGATATGAATTCAATTGTAATGATTTCTCTTTAAAGCAACATTTGGTATTTACTGAAAAGGGAAATTATAAAGTTGCTTCAACCATGATCTGTTTTTAATTAATATATTTTTTTGTTCTATAATTGAAGATCTACCTCTTTAATTTGTTAAACAAGATCTATCTTTCCATAGTTGTGTATGAATCAGAATATTATATTCCTTAGCAATCATAGCTTTTAAATCTTTTTTTTTTTTTGTCAAGACTTTTAAATCTTTTTAATTTTAAAAACTAAAAGACATTCTTCTTATAAAAGTTGTGGACCAGTTGTACAAAAATATCATGAATATAGAATGGTTTTATTTTCAAACAATCAATAGCTAATTTTTTAGTTAATTAAATATATATTTGACATGATGCCGACAAAAAACATAATGATCATTCGGGTTTATTTTAAATCAATTTCTCTAAAGTGAACATGTAATTATTTTTTAGAAAGGACAAACAAAAGTAACATTATGTACAGATACATTTTCAATATTACAGAATTACAAAAAATTAAAAAATAAAAGAGCAGAGTACGTAGAGAGTGATGAAATGATGGAGAGTGAATAGTAAACTGTAAGAGAAGAAGAGAGTTCTTCTTAAATAAGGGAAAGATGCTGAACAGAAGTAGAATCTCAGTCTTGTTCACTCGAACTTTGTCTTAATCCCGACAAAAGTATAAATATATTTTACATTAAAATGAGAATAAAGATAAAAGTGTATTTTTGATTCTTGAAATTTAATGAAAATGTATAATTAAAGAGGAAATGTATTAATGAGAGTAGTCTGAAACTCAGAGTGCTCAGACCTGATGACTTGCTTTTCACGTAGGTACATACGTTTGATCCATGCAATGTACATATATCTTTATATATACGTTTGTTCATATGTACAGACTCAGTGTTTTGTAATTTCCACCATTACTGCTCTCTAACAGTTTTTTTCAAAAAAAGAATATATTCGTTGCAACATTTAAGTTTACTATTCATCTATATAGATGGAAATGATTTATATAAAATTGAGAGGTAAGTTACTAGTTAGTAAGTAGTAACACATTAACATAATTCAAAATCATATGTTGTATTTGTAACATTCCAACTGTCTGCTATCTTTTCTAGATATGCACCTTTCTTTAGAGCATATCCAATAAGGAGATGTTAATGAGTATTTAAAAAAAATAAAATAATAAAGAAAGATAAAAGAAGAGAGATGAAAGATTCGGATGTTAATTAACAACTTTAACATCCAATATCATGAATATATTTTACAAGTGGCACAATATAAGTGACCAGTTTTTCTAACATAAATTTTGATTTAATTAAATGATTATTTTTATTAAAATATTAATTTGTTTGTAGCTAAAACGATCCAGGGATGGAGGTGGTCTTAGGTCTATCGGTTTCAGTCTAATCCGACGGCCGATACTTTATTTTTGGAGATTTTTTAGACTTAGTTAATTGATCTTATTAATCACTACATAATTTTTTCAGTGTTTTGTCATTACTTGCGCCGAAAAGAGGTAAGTGTATTTCAGAAACATAGGTGATTAAGTTATTTCTTTATAAACATATCTCATACACCATCATATTTCTGATGTTAGATGCTATAGAGTATTGGTCTGTAATCGAATGGAACACTATAAATTTTGGAAAGATGAATACAAATTGTGTGTAGGCTTATTGTAATCGATGTTTGAGAAGAGGGGTACATTGATATTTGATAGATGTCGATAACAATGTGAGGTCAGACCCACCAGCAAGATTTGATATTTTTGTCTTTTTCCTTCCTTTTCTTATCAAAATTATTTAGAGAAAATTAGAAAAGTTTAATAGTGCGAAGGCCCATGTTGTTGATCAAAGGTTTGATACGACTGATGCATGCATTTGGGAACCCTGAAACTATAGATTATACACAATATAGTATCACAGCATGAATGATATAAAATGTATAAAACAAGAAGATTCACCAGTAACATCGACCTTGACAAGAATAGTGAGTCCTTATAAGGTTAGTGCCGCTTTCAAAAGGTAACAAACGTTGAAATAATAATAAAAAGGGACTCAAGATTTTTTATTATTTTTTTTGTTTTGTCACGAGGGACTCAAGATTTTTAATTTTGATGATTAATGATAAAATAAGGATTTTTTTTTTTTTTTTGATAAATGTGTAAAACTTTATCATTTTTTTTTTTTTTTTGTCACGAGGGACTCAAGATTTTTAATTTTGATGATTAATGATAAAATAAGGATTTTTTTTTTTTTTTTGATAAATGTGTAAAACTTTATCATTTTTTTGTCGCCCAATATCGTAGAAACGACAAAAACATTTAGTCATTATGAGAACTACACAAAGTGGAAGACAAAGATTTTATTTTACATTATTGACTAATAAAAAATAAACTAATTTTGATCTTAGAAACAAGAGCTTATAAAAACTAATTTGGAATGATAGATTGAAACCCCATTTTCAAATATTAATAACCATAATGGTTAATCTTCATTATATTATTATGTTAACCACATACCAAAAGTCGAGACATTATATATCATACAAAAAAATTTACTAATATGAATAAAAAAAAAAAAATCTAGATGACCATGTTTTTTTTAATCTCAAAATCTAACGAAAGAGTAGCTAATATTAATGGTGACTTATTTTTTAGTTGGTCATGATTTGGTTATTTAATGTGTAATTATTTTTATTCAAAAGGTTAAAGAGAAAGAAGAAAATCATTAAAAACTTAATTTTAAAGAAATTATGCTTTTGTCTTGAAATGGAAACTCGATATTTTGAACTTTTATTCTAGAAAAGGGAAACGTTAATGGAGGTGTCAACTACGAATAATATATAGTGGACATGTCTTTCTCAAAAATATTATGTAATATTTAACCATGAGATCTATTGCTGATTATATAATTAAAGAAACCTTTTGACTAATTAATTAATATTTAATTTTATATAGAGTCACAAACAAAGCATGTATATCACAGAAAAATTGTGTATGTAGGATATGTTTAATGTGAGATCGACATATGTTAATATATTAATATATATATATATATATATATTTTATTTGTGTCAAATAATATTCATTCGACCGTTACTTTTTTTTATAATGTTAATTTTGTATGTTTTTTTTTTTTGATATTAGTATCTTTATAAAAGTGTCGAATTCCAACTTTAATACAAAATTAAGATTTCTAAAGAGGTTATTATTATCTAAAATATTATGTTCTAATTTAATTTAATAATTCAAAATAAATTATTGATATTCTAAAACTGATGATGCATAATCAAAACTAAAATGGGTAGGAAAACTAATTTTTTTTTTTTTTTTTGGCATGAAACTTCCATTACTAATGAAAAACAGAGCTATATATTTCTTTTTTTTTTTTTTTTTTTGGCATGAAACTTCCATTACTAATGAAAAACAGAGCTATATATTTCTTGAATAAATTTAAATTTAGGAAGATGAGCATGGTACCCCACTACTCCTTTTCCCTTAGGTTAGAGCTGCCATGGTTCTGTCTTCTTTAGTTGTTTATAAGTTGGCTTCTCAATGGCTTAGCAGCTTAATCTCTAGTCTCCTGCTTCTGCTTCTGCATCAGTTTCTCAAAGACCTGATCACTCTTCTTTGTATGAATTATTCTAGTTAAGTTTGCAAAAAATAGCCTCAAGTTTCCTTAAAAACATTAGGACTTAGTACTCCCAAATATTGTATAGTCTTTGGCCCTTGTTTATCTTGCTCTAATAGGCTTCTTTGTATGTCCTCTATTGGATCCTTTAGCAGCTTTAGATTGAGCAATCCTAGCCCTTTTTGTCTTTGTAACGCCTTGTATGTAGTAGGAGATAAAATAACAATAAACATAAGATATTTGCCTTTATGGGCCACAATGTCCAATAGTCAACTATAGTCACTGAATCAGAGAACCAGGGTCATAACTTCTTAATCCTATGGTTTAAGTTTAACTGTTCTCACAAGGAATTACACAAAATCTTAACCCTTTCTTCATCAACCAAAACTTTTATACATCCTTACGTTAGTTTGTCATTACTTGTGACTGAAGCTACCCTAATACAAAACCACTTATGGCTTAGTCTTATATCAATCTTCTCCAATGTCTTGTGATAATTCTTCAATCAAACCCTCAAAAATCTCAAACTCTATATCCAAAACCATCTCTGCGACTTCTACCTCGTTCTTTGATCTCCATAATCCAAAACTCTCTGTTCTGAAATCATATTCGACCATCATATCAATTGTGTTTGACTCCACATCTCTCCAAGATCTCAATCTCTCGCATACTCTTTTAGCAACAATCTCAGTTACAGCTTCATCATCAAGCAAAACAACGTCGTTTTGTAGTTCCTCTGCTGCAAGATCCGAGATCAATGCTTCTATGCCTTCAGGAACTTCATTCATACCTTGAAAATACGTTTTGAGAACTCTCAGGGTTATAATCTCACAATGGTCTAAACTCTTCATCTCATCTTCTTCTTCCTCCTCCTCGATCTCTTCCTCTGCCATTGTTTTCTCGAGTTCCATGGGATCTAAACCAGTGAGCTGCTCGAATCTACAAAGCTTTTGTAGTAGCAGATGCTTTGCTTCTGTAAAAATTGAACTCCAAACATTAGTCTACAATTTTCTAACTTGTTAGATATAAATGTTTTAATACGTAACTGAGACTTGTGTAGACTTACTATGTAGTCTATAGACTTGCTCTACAACTATAGACTTATTCCTAAACATTTAACAAACACAATATGCGTGCACTACCATGTAAACGTCACTACGACATTACAAAACAAACACTATTGGTGCACGAAGATGCTACTGTTATTTTTTTTGTTCCGACACAAGTTAACCCGGACAACAGTTTTTAATCAGTAGTTGGGTCAGATCGAAGTAAATGAAGAGATAAAAATTTGAGACAGAAGAGTGGTTAAGAAAACGTACTTTGTACAGATCTGAAGCTACAGAGGATGTTATGATCATCCATGTGAATGTCTTCGTCATCGTCCTCAAATGGAGGGTCCAAAACTGAAACAGGACTACCTTCGTCATCGTCCTCAAATGGAGGGTCCAAAACTGAAACAGGACTACTCTGTTCTTTATCTTCTTCTTCTTCTTCCATTTCTAGTTTCTTCAGTCTCTCTACTTCATAACTCTCTTTCTCCATCTGTTTAATACAGAATTAAGTACTTAAGATCGAGTAATTAAGGAAAAACACAGACAAAGACAAATTCTTGGACTATATTGCTAAATTATTGTGATGACAAAAAACCAAATACACAAAAACAAAGAGATAGATTTTCATGTCCGAAAGAGATCAACATTGTTTTCAATAACACAAAAAGTCTCTGTATATTATCGATAAGACGAAACTACATTTGTCTTTAACTGTTGTTTCATTTTCGAAAATGATCAGATGATGAGTTTTCAGGGTATATTCGTCATTTAACGTAATCAGTTTTTACTTTACCAGTCAAAACTGTCATTAATTAAACTGCTCTACAGAAACGTACTTTGTAATCAAATCTAATAAAGTAACCATCTAGTTTCATGATTATGTAATAAACAAGTATTTCAAGAATAATACAAACCTAACGAATATGATCAATAATGTACTAATAATCATTATTTAATAATTAAATTGTTAGAAAGAGACAAAACCTGTTGATCGTGGCGTGGAGAAGCTGTAGGAGATGAGAAATTTGGCGTTTGGAAACCGCAGTTTGAAGGCATTGTTTGAAGAACAAAATGAAACGGACTTTCACAAAAACGATCTGAATCGTTCATCATCATCGCAAACTCATCTGAACCGTCCGATTGGCTGCTTGAACAAACACCACTACTACTAGACCTCCTTGAAAATTGCGTTTCAGTCGCGATTTTTTGTTGAGACGAAACGTTTTCTTCTTTGCGTTTATATTTTCTTGTGACTATTTTACGAACAACTGACATATCCTTCACCGAAGTCGAAACGCTTTCACCGTTTTTAATCTCGCGTTTCTTACGACGCGTTAGCTTCTTTAAAACCGAACCGAATAATCCAAACGCGTTTCGTAATCTCGCGTTTCTTACGACGCGTTAGCTTCTTTAAAACCGAACCGAATAATCCAAACGCGTTTCGCGTTTTAGACTCTTCTGAAGACTGTTTCTGTATTCTAACCGCAGCTTCTAGTAAAACAGACGCGGTTTTCGTCGGTATATTAACAAAAACCGCGTTTTGGTTACGTTTTGGTGATTTGGGTTCAAAGAGTGGAGATTTCTTAGGGTCAGGAGAATCACGTAGAGAGAAAAAACAAGCGTTACGGTAGAAACGTGATGGAAGTCCAGCGTTTTGAGTGATGGGTCTGCGTTTCTTGATTTGGCAACGTCTGTCTGAAATGTAACTCTGAAGCTGAAATGGTTCTTGATCTTCTTCAAGAAGGTCCTTTAAATGTCTCAAAGACGCCATTGTATCAAAATAGAGTGTTTCTAGTGATTAATGTGAAAGTTTCTGGACTCAGAGAAAGAGAGATATTGATGGTGATTCAAAAATTGTGGATGGTTTAAAAGATCGAGGCAAGAGCTGAGTAAATAGTTGTGTAGTTGGTATGAAACAAAAATAATAATTATAAAATAATGTTTTGGTTAGTCTTTTTTGTTTTGTTTTTTGTGTGTATGATAATTTAAGTGCACACAAACAAAATAAAAAAATATTATAAAATTCATAGGGTAACTTCAAATGTTTATTGCCAATTTGTAAAGGGAACAGTACAGTTTATTTAATTGAATTGGTCCCCTTGATAATTAATTTTTCCTATTTATACATCATCACCGTATATAATACAGAAGTAGAAAAGAGCTCTTATTTGAATAATATCATCGAATAGTTGTTTTCATCTTTCACATTTTTGTGATACTAATCTTTTTTCATCCAAGTGACAAAAGCGTTGACGATCTCAAAGAGGTAACAGTCAAAATATAAATAAATGTTTTTAAAAAAGTAAAGTAGTCAGAAAAAAGTGAATAAAAACGACAAAACAAAGAAGCACGCATGCTAAATTTATTGTAGGAACTGGATTTTGACTACATCTCGAACTCTTTTTTGACTACTCTTAATTACATTTTTAATATAAATTTACCCGTTTTTGTTTCATCAATAAGAAGTTGTATTAAAGTTAATCACGTTGTTTTCAAAAAAAAAAAAGTTAATCACGTTAATATTTACTCATTGAATTTTTTTTTATATAGCTACTAGAGAATCTGTAGATTATACTCCAGAAACAATGTTTTTGCACGGGGAATTCAAAATATATATTTTGAAGCTAACAGTAAAAATAATTCAAAATTTTAAAATTGTGCAGAAAAAGTGGGATACGGTATATGACATTTGAAAGCTTTTAGTATTTTCATTTGATTGGTTACTCGACATTTACACATCAACTTTATTTTGAAATGAATAAATAACTTTTTGTAACTTCTGTCTTTTCACAAGAAATGGAGTAATTATTATGTTTGTTTCTGAGAGTGGTAATTTCTAATCAAGTTAATTACAGTTATTTCCTCGTATAGTTCCCAGAGATAATTATTAAAGGTTTAGAGTTTCAACTTTAATTCTTAAAATCACTTTTTGCTCTAGCTAGGGTTGGTTGGGGCGGGGCTTCCCTAGTAAAATCAAATTTCTTTGGATGATTTTTCAAAAATTTGAAAGTTGTGTAACATTTAAAATAGAATTGATGTATTTCAAAAAAAAAAAAAAGTATTGTAATGTAATTTATGTTTTGATTAATGAGAATCTTGGAATGAGATGACACAATATTCACAACCTTTTTCCAATATTTGGAGAATCATTTACATGAACAAAATATATTTTTTTTTAAAAAAATGAGTCCCATTCCATTAAAAAAAAAAATTACAAGTTGAGAGAATCCTAGGCATGAGATAAAATATTTGAAAATACCTACCACTTCAATGCATAGTACTTTAAGATTTGTATCATGGATCTAGTCATCTAGACTTGAGTTGAACTAGAAGTATTCTCATTATGAATTTAAAACATTTTAAAGGTCTTTAATTATAAAACTAAATGATTTTCCTCATTTTTCTTTTGTTAATGAGTGTAAAATATAAATGTAGGAGACGTGAATGAGTATGGAAGAAAGCTACAAAACGAGAGACAAGATCCAAGTTTAAGATAATTACAGAAATATACTGTCTCAACAATAAGTCAAAACAATAATATTTTTTGTTTCAATAATTCATATCTACCTAATAAATATGTTGGTACGTAGTTATTATTATTGTATATCCCTCTACGTAAATTGTATGGGGACTTGTTTCTTCTGCTCTGCCCATATCTCGCCGTATACGTTCAAAATACAATTCAATTGATAAATACTACACGTCGACGTATATTATTAGTATATATCAAATATCATATACGATCCTGACAAAAAAAAATAATCAAATATCATATATGAATATTGCATGATATAGATATCTTGTCAGTTTCTCGATTTTCTTCTTTTAAAAATTTATATCATTTCAATGTATTCGTCCCTTCCTCGGAAGTTTCTCAAATGAAAACAAAATCGACAAGATTAACCAAAATATCAAATAACCAAGTCTTTTTAACATATATATTCACCGATAAAACATTCTACAATGTAGAAATATGAAACTACGTGGACATATCTTTACCAAGTCATACATACAAAGAAACTTTATTCCTTGAATCTAGCTGTGTAAAGAAAATAGGTTACAATGATAGTGTGATAATATGATGAAATCTGGTAACTTGTTGTAAGCTTAAAAATGACAATATATGCTTTATTGAAGTGAACAAATAAAAGAAGGGACAAGAAAAACAACAATCTTATGAAGGAAACGGCCACGTAAGCAAAAACCGAGAGTTATGGACGGTTCATAACTTCATAGAGAACAAAACGGCCGACCTTGTTTTGACTCGTGAGACTGAACACACACGTGTGTCTGGATGCACATGAAGCTTTGTCCTTACGATTTTTACGTGACGGTGCTCATTAAACAAGAGTTTAAAAAAGATGGACCCCGTTTTGATTTTTCTAATAATCCATGAATCGATGTTATTGTCTGTCTCCTCCTTCTCGTCTCTTTTAAGTACTTGAGTACTTTTTAATTAATTACTTTAAGCTATGACTAAACCGTGCTTAGTTTATCTATAAGTAGGTTAAAATGTACAATAATTTTAAAGTAATTAGATAGTACCAAAACTGTGTGATGGAGATAGAGCATATGCTATTTTAGTCTGCAAACGTGAGTCATTTCGCTGCTTTTGTATTAGTCAATCAAGTCTAGTCAGATTGTTTAACCAAACGTGTTGGAGAGAGAGGAGCTGCAAATTTGAAAACAATAATCACTATAAAAACTTCAGTTAATACTATAAAACTGTTAATAATTTCAAAATCTTACTATTCCAAAAAAATTTCAAATCTTACTATTCCAAACTGTTATACGAAGTCAAAAACAAAGAGGAGTGTCATGAAGAATAACTTTTCATATATGTATGGAGTATTAAAATAAACACTGTGTTTTTACAGTATACGAAGTCAAAAACAACAATTCTAAAAGATTATTAATAATTGTTTTCCATATTTTACAACAATGAATAACATATATTTTTACGTTTAAAGTCTCACTCTTTCTAAAGATACTTTTTTGTTTACAAATGTTACAAAAATGCCAAAAAAAAAATACTTTAATAATTAATTGCCTTCGATTGGTCTTCTGCTTTTTATCTTCAGCACAGCGTCCAATAGACACAATAATGCTGCACAACCTATTCAAGTTAAGATAAAATTTAGACTTCAAATTTGTACCTAGGATTTTTTTAATGCTGCACAACCTATTCAAGTTAAGATAAAATTTAGACTTCAAATTTGTACCTAGGATTTTTTTTTAAAAAATATAAAAATATATGAAATATGTGTATGTAAATTATTTTTATCTAAAAAGTTTAGAGAAATTGAAAGTTAAAAAAAAATGAATTTTGAAAAACAAAAACCTACACAAAAATGCAAAAATAAGTTGAATTACAGAATGTCTAACGATCAAATGATAAATCAAATGACAGCATCCATAACTCGGTTAATTTCCACATCTCTATGTATTTTGAAAACTTTTTAAAATTTAGAGTTAAAGAAAAATAAAAGAAAATCAAAATTTTGAAAAATTTATAAAACCCTTAGTCCAAAAAAAAAAAAAAGAAAAATTTATAAAACCCTAAAATTCCATAACGATGCCAGAATAGATTGAATGATGAAATCTCTAACGATCAAATGAATAAATCAAATGACAGGATCCACAATCGGTTAATTCCTCACCATTATAAAAATCTTAGTTTTGAAAACATTTAGAAAACAATTTAAAAAGAAAAATTTTTAAAAAAATTTCAAAACATATTGAAAACCTAAAAAAACACACGAATAATTTTTTAAAACCTTTCAAAATATATTGAAAACATACTATATTGAATGAGCTAAGGAAATAAAAACTTAGCTTTTGTGATCATATTCTGGTCGTGTATCTTGGATTAAAGAAACCTGCATGAAGAACAACAAAGGTCACATTAGTCATGGTAAAACAGTGGAAATAACAAAACTCACCATTTATGTAAAAAGCATATAATTCAGTTCAGAAATATACAATAACTTAGTAAAAATCAGAAAAGTTGAACTAAATTTCAAGAACAAATTTCTTTTAAGCAAAGAACAAAACAAAACTACTCTTATATTATAGTATTTTCACTTAGAACAGAGAATCAGTGAGAGGAGCTTTGTTTGAACAGCACATCAAACTAAAAGAAGAGACTTGAGAAGAAATCGATGATACCTTTAAAGAACGTGAATGGAGATGCATTAGGATTAGTAAGACAAGATGCTTTTGCAGTGAAACTTCTTTGTTCTTGACTTACAGGGGAAGAGAAAGAGATAACTCGATTAAAATGATATAGATAAAAGAAGAAGTTTGGGAGAAGAAGAAGTGCAAAGATAGTTTATGAGATTAGAGTGTATATATATTCTTAGATGGTAAACATACAACGGCTATTTTTTCTAACGGCTATAATTTACTGTTTTTAACGGCTTTATTTTACATCTTGTCATTGATCTACTATTTTTTCTAACGGCTATAATTTACTGTTTTTAACGGCTTTATTTTACATCTTGTCATTGATCTAATTGGTTCCCTTTCATTATTACCAATAATAATATGCCTTTCTCTTTTTTATTTTACATCTTGTCATTGATCCAATTGCTTTTATTCCAATAATAGTCTTTGGGCCTCGTGTAAATTTTCTTTAACTCTTCCAACACATAAGTTTGGTTAGATCAATGTTCTTGCTTAGCTTATTCAACCTCATTTTCTCGATTTCTCCTTCCAATTACGCATATGGAAAAGAAAAATACTGTTATGTATCTTGTCTTAACATGACCAATAGAGTACAGATTACAGACAAGAACTGGTTAAGATGACTTTCCTCTATTGCAAAGGGAGTGTTGCCCAAGTCTTGAAACAGACTCACAAATGTAGAATTCTAAAGCAAGTAATGGGAATCGTATGTACCAAAACAATAACCATTAGTTTGTTAAACCCTAAACCAACTTGTTGGACAAAACATACACCATCCAGATATATATATATGACAGACTTAATTTTTTTATTTTTTGTAATTGCTATTGTTGATTACTTCATACAATTCATTGAGATGACGTCCTAGTTAACATCTCACCGTATCAGATCATTTTGTGTATTTGTAATTTTTTATTCATTGAGATGACGTCCTAGTTAACATCTCACCGTATCAGATCATTTTGTGT
Organism: Physaria fendleri; assembly: GCA_036630335.1. Taxonomy (NCBI): domain Eukaryota; kingdom Viridiplantae; phylum Streptophyta; class Magnoliopsida; order Brassicales; family Brassicaceae; genus Physaria; species Physaria fendleri. The sequence continues at coordinate 2,400,721 of CM071717.1, read as the reverse complement.
ATTTGTAATTTTTTATGTCAGATCAATTTTTTTTTTTTTCAAATGTACGTTGATCGTTTCGAGTGAATTTTTGTTGGCTTCCGGCCACTCCATTCGACATGATGACATGATTTCATACTTTATTAATCGTGTTTGAAGGCATATTGTTTTCACAAATTGTTTCCCCTATCCATAAGTGTATGTATATATATATACACACACACTTTTATGTATACACAGATATATGTATATATGTACATACACATGTACACATATATTCGCACATATTATACATATACACGTATACATACGCATCATAAATACATACACATGTATACATAAACATATTTAACATATATACATACACAATACATAAATACATATATGTAACCCAAAATTAAAAAATTCCAAAATTTCAAGTATTTTTGAGAAACCACCAAAACGTGGGTTTTTAGATCATTGATTCGATAAAGCATCCTCGGAATCCGATCTGTTGGAGGGCTAGGTAAGTACCTAGGTCTACCTGAAATGTTTGGAAGGAAGAAAAAAGACCTCTTTAATGGGATCATTGACAAAATCAGACAAAGGAAAATAAGCTGGTCTACAAGATTTTTGTCTACTGCTGGAAAAGAGACAATGCTGAAATCAGTGCTAATGGCCATGCCAACCTATACTATGTCGTGTTTCAAACTGCCCAAGTCACTATGCAAGCGTATTCAGTCAGAGTTGACGAGGTTTTGGTGGGACAATTCCCTAGATAAGAAGAAGATGTGTTGGATCTCATGGGAAAAACTTACAAAGTCAAAGAGAGATGGGGGCATTGGCTTCAGAGATATTCAGCAATTCAACGATGCTCTTCTCGCCAAACTTAGCTGGAGAATCATAACTAAGCCAACCTGCCTGCTAGCCAAAACTCTCCTGGGAAAGTACTGCCATGATGTTAGCTTCTTAAACTGTGCTGTGCCTTCCTCCGCTTCACATGGATGGAGAGGCATAATCATAGGCAGAGATCTAATTAAACCCCACATTGGCAAAATCATAGGTGATGGAAAGGATACCTCAATTTGGGAGGATGCTTGGCTATCCACCACGGAAGCTCTAAGACCTCAGGGCCCAGCCCCAGAACAATCTCAGAACCTTCAAGTAGCTCACCTTCTATGCCCTGAAACTAAAGAATGGAACGTGAGTAAGATACAGCAGCTGCTCCCCCAATACGAGAATCAGATTCTAAAGATCAAACCAAGCAAGCACGGGGCAAAAGATAAGGTAATATGGTGTGGTTCAAAAAATGGAGAATATGCAGCTAAGTTGGGATATCATATCCAATCTAAAGGGAATGAACCCCATCAAGAACCATCAGCTACAAACTTCAGTTGGTCAAAGAACATCTGGAACCTAAAGACAGCACCAAAATATAAGTTCCTCCTATGGAAGGCCTTAAAACAAGCCCTGCCTTTAGGAGAAAATCTACAGTCTCGGGGCATTAACCAATCAGCTTTGTGTCCACATTGCAACAAGGAAGAAACTGGTCTTCATACCTTCTTCCAGTGCGAGAAAGCTGCTCAGTTGTGGAAAATGCTACCGGTTAAGATACCACTCCGATTAGAAAATGTCACATCTCTGGAACAGGGTATTGAAGCAGCCAACAAACTGATCCCTCTACCTCCTGTAGGTGTGAGTATAGGAGCTCTTCTACCATCGGTTTCCTGGACAATATGGAATGCCAGAAATAAAAAACTTTTCGAAGGGAAGATACCGATAATGTCGGATATGCTAATTCAAGCAATAACCCAGGTAAAGCGGTGGGAAGAAGCGCAATTAACAATCCAAATTCCGGAAAAGGTACCACTGAATCTATTACCTCAGAGATCAGAACCATACTCAGCTTGTGTCCAGATTCAGGTTGATGCTTCTTGGTCCCCGACTTCCAATGATGCGGGCTTAGGTTGGGTACTCAATCCCGACGATCATGGGAACCGATTTCTTGGTTCCACCTCGATGTCCTCTGTCTCCTCTCCGTTGATGGCTGAAGCTTTGGCCATTCTCGTCGCGTTGGAACAGGCAGCAGATCGAGGTCTTCACCGAATTTCTATCGCCTCCGACTCATATACTTTGATCAAGGCGCTTACAGAGGAGACTTCATTACCGGAGCTCCATGGGATTCAATTCGATTGATTTGATTTGTAATACCAAAATTAAAAAAAGATTTTAAAATTTTAAATATTTTCGAGAAACCATAAAAACGTGGGTTATAGGTCATTGATTCGACTTGTAACTCAAAATTAAAAAAATTTCAAAATTTCAAATATTTTCGAAAAACGATAAAAACGTGGGTTATAGGTCATTGATTCGACTTGTAACTCAAAATTAAAAAAATTTCAAAATTTCAAATATTTTCGAAAAACGACCGAAACATGTGTTATAGGTCATTGATTCGACTTATAACCCAAAAATTAAAAAGAAATTCANNGCCCCAAAATTAAAAAAAATTCAAATATTTTCGAGAAACCACCGAAACGTGGGCTATAGTTCATTGATTCTACTTATAACCAAAAAATCACAAAGAAATTCAAAATCCCCAAAATTAAAAAAAATTCAAATATTTTCGAGAAACCACCGAAACGTGGGCTATAGTTCATTGATTCTACTTATAACCAAAAAATCACAAAGAAATTCAAAATCACAAATATTTTCAAGAAACTATCAAAATGTGGGTTATAATTCATTGATTCGACTTGTAACCCCAAAATTAAAAAAATTTCAAAATCTCAAATATTTTCGAGAAACTACCAAAACGTGGGTTAGAGATCATTGATTTGATTTGTAATACCAAAATTAAAAAAAGATTTTAAAATTTTAAATATTTTCGAGAAACCA
>CM071717.1:2380840-2395173 GCA_036630335.1 Physaria fendleri | reverse complement strand
TTTTTTTTTTTTGGTCAACAAATTCCTCATTCATCTTAAACAATTAGTACATCGTGTTTTCGCTGAGTCGGGTCTTCTAACCGACCGCTACTAGCAACAAGAAAAACTGAGCAAGATACAATGCAAGAAAATAGAACCCTTTGCTCTATATGGCTAAAAGGGTATAAGCTAGACAAATACAAAATAATACCCAAATCATAATTCAAAATATGAAACCCATACTCTAATTTTGTGGCCGTGCCTTTTTTAAGCATAATACTGATGGGCTCTTCATAATTCAAAATATGAAACCCATACTCTAATTTTGTGGCCGTGCCTTTTTTAAGCATAATACTGATGGGCTCTGGAATATGGCTGCTGGACTCTATGATTTGGCTTCTGGGCTCTGTAATATGGCTGCTAAACTCTATGAATTGGCTTCTGGGCTCTAAACTCTATGAATTGGCTTCTGGGCTCTGTAATATGGCTGTTGGGCTCATGGTCCAAAAGGATGAAACTTTGAAAACAAATCAGGCCCATAGACAACAATTGAGTTCGCCCTAGACAGCAACTTTTTACACTCGCCGCTGCTCGTACATCAACAACGCCACAGTGACTTTCCGGCGGTTCAAAGTGATGGGAGAGGTCAGATTAACCGATAAATGTGTTTAAATAACACTTAACAACAATTGAGTTCGCCCTAGACAGCAACTTTTTACACTCGCCGCTGCTCGTACATCAACAACGCCACAGTGACTTTCCGGCGGTTCAAAGTGATGGGAGAGGTCAGATTAACCGATAAATGTGTTTAAATAACACTTACTGAGATTCTGAGCAACGGGAAGGTAGTGCCAACACGCAAGAGGTTCATCGAGAGAAATCCTCCAAAAAACTGCCGAGACAAAACGCTCGGGAAAGACAGCCACCAACTGGTGGAAAATGTTCCGACCGAGACAAAACGCTCGGGAAAGACAGCCACCAACTGGTGGAAAATGTTCCGATTTGGAATCGGATATGGTCTCCGACTACTAAGGTCGGGATGCGGGGCTTCCGATTTGGAATCGGATATGGTCTCCGACTACTAAGGTCGGGATGCGGGGCCCAGTTCATCATAAACCGTGAAAGTGAAGTAAGACAAGAAGGCGCTAGCTCTACTGGTAAAGAAACAAGTACCTAGCTGCTGGCTCTGGGAACCACCTCCCTGGCTGTTTCTGCCTTAGAACATGTAAATCACCACCCGGACAACACTCCATGACCAAACAAGATAAGTTATCAGAAGTGAAGTGAGCATATAATGTCGGAAGAAACGGATGATCAAGCATTTTAAGAATATCTTTCTCTGTTTGAGCTCTAGACATCTTGTTCCTCTTCTCCAAGAATTCATTATCCATCACTTTTATAGCAAACAAACAGTTTGTTCCTGTGAGTTCAGCGAGATAAACTGTTCCTATATCTCCACAACCAAGCTTTTTGAGCAGATTGAAATGTCTAAGACCCAACGAACCGAGCCCTGGTTGTGTCCTTATATGCTGAATAGCTTCCCATCTCACATCTTTAGACATGTGTGGTCTGTTTCCAAAGCTAGATCTTGTCATCATATTGTTGTTCTGTTCTTGTTCTTCTTCGCTTGTAGTCATGCTTGAACTGTTGTATACGATACATCCCTCGCCTTTTTCTTCGATTTCCGAGCTATGTTTGGCATCTTCAATGGCTTCTCCGTCTAAGCTTAGTATGTTTGGAGGACTATCTGGATTCATCACAACAGATTTCTCACTGAAAGAACCAATCTCCACACTCTTTTCCGACATAGAGACAGGATCTTTATGATCTTCTTCCTCAGTGATCTCATTGTTACTGTAATCAGAAACATCTTCGATGTTTTTATTACCGAATATAGATGTTAAAGAAACACGAGAGGTTTCCGAATTGATCAAATCCAGAGAGTTCCTTATCTTATCAAATTTGGTCTCTATAGTAGCACCGATCTCATGAGAGCTTTCATAGCTTGAGCTTGAGAAATCAGAAGCTAATTCATCTTTACAGGGCTCTTCTACAAGTGAATCTTCAGAGGTTTCTTCTTTAACTTCAGTTTTCTTCAAAGCAAAATGGCATCTATGGCAGAGAAGTTCCTTTGCAATGGGATCATAGAAGCCATCTACTTCATCATAGACATTTGTAGCCTTCTTCTCTTTGTTCCTTAGTCCCGGTTTAGTATCTACTCCACCGCGAGGAATTGTTTTGGTTAACTTAGCCACTCTCTTACCGTTAACTATGGTACAACTTGGCGTATTAGCATACAACAACCTCACTTTTCTAACAGATTTCAGACCAACCACTGTCTTATTCTTCCCCGGAGATGATGAACCAAAGCTTCTTCTCTTCTCAATACCCAATTCTTCTTCATCAAGAGACAAGTTCTTGTGTTTCTTTAGTGATGTATGAGAGTTTTCGCTCGCTAGCTTTAGAAGACGAAGCTGCGCCGCTATACTCTCTGATGAACCCCTTTGAGCCTCGTCAAGCAACTCAACAAGAACAGGTTTCCCTTCTTCCTTAGCTCCAATACTATTTTTAGGAGTTCGTTTGCTAGCTGCGGTTTCAGATGCATTTCTCTTGCTAGGTGATCGAGGTCCTCCGGGATTCACAGGACTTTTCAAAGCGTTTCGTTGTAAAGAAGTGTTGTTTCTAGTGTTACTACTTGCACCAACTTGGTAAGAAGGAATCATTCCTGATGTTCTAATACTTATAGACTCAAGAAGCTGGTTTATATCATCGCGCAATGAACCACTGTAACCTAATGTTAGTACCGGTCGCTCGAGATCCTTGTCGTCTACAATGCTTGATCCAGAATGGGGTATAACAGGTGATTTCTCTTCGGCTATTTCACACTTTCCGGAAAATGAACCCATAAGATTAAAGATCAGGCACACAGCATCTTAGTAACCTCGAAAATGCAAGTAATCTACTCAGGTAGATGCTTCATTTGATCCTACATCATTTGATCAAATAGATCAGTTTAAGATAACACAACAAAAACGGATCAAATCTGTGTCTGATGAAAATCTAACTATAAAGAGAAATACAGATTCATAAGAACAGAACACAACAAAGCAAAGCAATTTTGGAAAAAACAAAAACACAGAAGTTGATATTAACATTTAACAGTATAGATTTTGATCAATGACTAATGAATCGACAAAACTTATGTTAGCGCCACCAATATTCAGCACAATCTAGTTCCACAATGTCTGCAACTACAAATTGTTCGAAGTTTGATAATTTTGTGTTTATGTCTTAGCTCCATAGAGATCAAGTCAAACTATAATTTGAAATATGATTCATGCCATTGCCAAATCAAAAGTCAATGTTTTTAGAAAACAGAGATGTTCTATTGATAACAATCCAGAAAGAAATGAAAGAAGAAAGAAAACTAAGAAAAACATCAAAAAATTTGTATATAGATGATGATCCTCTACGAATCAACTATGATCAAGAGTAAGACAAGTACCTGGAGAGATTATTGAAGAACTCTGTAAAGTAGATTGAGAAAGAATAGAGGCAAAGAAGCTGTTCAACTTCTGTCTCCTCTATCTTTTCTTTTGTTTTGTTGGAATTTTTTTAAAAGAGGTTTCAAAAGGATTCTGCATTTTTCTGAGCAGTAATATGGGATCCATATCAAACCTTTGTGGGTCTCATGTAACTACGATAACTTTATTTTTTTTGATTAATTTGATTTGACTATCTTTACATGCTAATCACTACTGTTTTGTCTTTTTGCATGTCCAATTCGTTGACATGTGTCTTTGAAAGCAAAAGAGTTTAATCGTGATCGGCTTAAGTGGTAGTTCGTGGAGAAGAAGAAGCAGCGCATTTCCATATCACAACATCTGTCAAAACCTAGAGCGACTTCAAGGCTCTATGAGTCCGTTTCTCTTTTTTTTGTTTGGCCCAATGGGCTTCTTCGTTTTATTAAAATATGATACTGCCGTTATTATCTTTTTTTTTTTAGATTTAAACAAAAAATTATATTATCCAAAAGTATTATGAAATTGGTTTACTGACACTGATAATCGAATCAAACTTAAAATATACATAAAAACTTTCTGACTCGTGCAATAATTTATTCAAACCAATTACTTTATTCGTCAATTTGACTAGTGGTTGCTGACATATATCAATTACTTTTATATATGCTCTTAAATTAAAAATCTCCAAATATGAAAGATATCAATAAACCGGATCGAACCGGAATAGATCTGCCACGTGTCAAATAAGTTGAGGCCAATAATACCAAGGTGCTGACTAGATCAGTATGATGAACGGTATAAATAGCCACTCATATTATGCCACGTGTAAAGATTCTTTGCAGACAGAAACACTTGTCCTATATAAACCCCTGAAACCAAATCACATTTCTCTGCTCAAAGAAGTTAGGTGAAAGGACAAAACATAAAAAAATCAAAGAGACGGTTTTGTCGGATCAATGGCTGAAGAGAAGAGCTTCAAATATGTGATCATCGGAGGTGGTGTCGCTGCCGTAAGTCTCTCTCTCTCTCTCTTCTTGTTTTCTTTTGATCCAAACGAATCAGAAGTTTCTAAGTATTGATTTAGTGTTGTGTTCGGGTGTTCTTGATTCACAGGGATATGCAGCGAGAGAGTTCTCTAAACAAGGTGTTAAGCCTGGTGAACTTGCTATCATTTCAAGAGAACAAGTAAGTTTAAGCTTACTAATCACTTCAAGATCTTTGTGATTTATAGTATTTGACATTTTTTTGCTTTATTGTTAAACAGGTACCTCCATATGAGCGTCCAGCACTTAGCAAGGGATATATTCACCTTGAGAGTAAAAATTTCTTACTACATCTTTCTTGAAGAACATCATTTTGTGTTTTAGTTTTGGTTCTTAGTTAGATCATTGTTACACAGATAAAGTTACACTTCCTCGTTTCTATGTTTGTGCTGGAAGTGGAGGAGAGAAACAGTTCCCTGTCTGGTATAAAGAGAGAGGTAAGTGTTCTTGATAACACAATGTCTCTCTATACTCTTATGTGTAATTTCTACTTGGTCCTGTTTTCGTAGGTATTGAGTTGATTTTGGGAACAGAGATTGTCAAAGCAGATCTTGCTTCCAAGACACTTGTTAGTAGTACTGGACAAGTCTATAAGTACCAAACTTTGATAGCTGCAACTGGTTCTTCTGTAAGCACAATCTATTCCTCTCTATCTCTCTTTTTGGATCTTGTCTAAAGAAGTTCTTGTGCAGGTCATAAGGTTGTCAGATTTCGGCGTCCCGGATGCAGATGCTAAGAATATATTCTACTTGAGAGAGCTTGAAGATGCTGATCAACTTGCTTGTGCAATGGAAGCTAAAGTAAAAGGAAAGGCTGTAGTTGTTGGTGGTGGTTACATTGGTCTTGAACTCAGTGCTGCTCTGAAGGCTAATAACCTCGAAGTTACCATGGTTTATCCAGAACCTTGGTGCAGTAAGTGCCAAACCATTAACATAGAACTCTCCTTCCACTTCATTAGCTTTAACATCTTTCCTCTTTGAAAAGTGCCTAGGCTTTTCACTGCTGGTATTGCTTCCTTCTATGAGGGTTACTATGCAAACAAAGGAATCAACATTGTTAAAGGCACTGTTGCATCGGGTTTCAGTACTAACTCTAATGGAGAGGTCACTGAGGTGAAGTTGAAGGACGGAAGAACATTAGAAGCTGATATTGTGATTGTAGGTGTAGGTGCTAGACCGATTATATCACTCTTTAAAGGTCAAGTTGAAGAAGAAAAGGGTGGTTTAAAGGTTTGTGTCTAAGTGACTTACATACTCCATTATTGTGTATGAGATTTAGCTTACTCATGAGATCTTCTTTGATTACAGACTGATGGGTTCTTCAGAACAAGTGTACCAGATGTATACGCTATTGGTGATATAGCTACCTTCCCTATGAAACTCTACAACGAAATGAGACGTGTTGAACACGTTGATCATGCTCGTAAATCCGCTGAACAAGCTGTTAAAGCAATGAAGGCGGCTGAAGAAGGGAATACGATTTCAGAATATGACTATCTTCCATACTTCTACTCTCGAGCTTTTGATCTATCATGGCAATTCTATGGTGACAATGTTGGAGAAACAGTATTGTTTGGAGACAATGACCCGAAATCGCCTAAGCCGAAATTTGGGAGCTATTGGATTAAAGATGGGAAAGTGGTAGGAGCATTTTTAGAAGGTGGAACACCCGAAGAGAATCAAGCTATTGCTAAGGTTGCTAAAGAACAACCTTCTGTTGAGAGCCTTGATGTGTTGGCTAAGGAAGGTCTCTCCTTCCTGAACAAGATATAAGTGCTTATAGGTTCTGTCTCAGTATGATCTTTGAGTGTCGTCTTGACTTCATGTCATTTAGTTATTATGCTACCACACTGAACATTTTGATTATTGGTTTGGACTTGCTTTCTCCGGATTGTTTGGCACTTGAATAAAACTTGAAATTCACTTTCTCCTAATTGTTCAGTTCTTCACTGTTCTGTAGTAACCCTACAATACTTTTGATGGAGTGGCAGTATGGCACATCAGAAACATAAAAAGACTAACAATACTATATAAGGGATATGGTTCACTCCATTCGAAAACATAAAGAGACTAACAATACTATGTAAGAGATATGATCACTCCACTCATTCTCAATTAGTCTCGACCCTAGGGTGGCTCAGTGAGAGTTTATTGCCGGTCCTAATAGCAGGTTTAGGTTTGAGATCTGCGGAAAAGAACCATCATATCGAGTGTTGATATTGTTTTACAAGCCCATAGACCTTGACAACTTTCATATCCGAAACTTTTATTAGTCACTTCAATGTTTTTTTAAGACACACAAACACAAAGAAAGACGAATGAATAAAGAGAGAATGAAAAAAAAACAAAGATAGAGCTCAAACATTAAGACAATGTGTGAGTGTGTGTTTGGTTTATCAGGCTTTAATCAAAGACTCGGTTAAACTTCGACGTAAAACAGAGTAAACAGATCTCCATCCTTCTTCAGTAGGATGAAGTCCATCCCAAAAGAAAGCAGATTTAGGATCATCACAAACCACAAACTTCTTCACTCCCTTCTCATCAACACTTCCACAATCAAACTCACGACTCACTCCAACACAACATGGCTTCAACGGATTCTCAAACCTTCTTCCTTTGTTCTTGAACACAGTCAAGAAAGCATTGTAAAGATCAAGAATAACAAAAGTTGACTGTTTAGTCTCGTTATTGAGCTTTGCTACAACTTGTTGTAATAAGTTGTTGTGAAGATTCACTAAAGCGTTTTGTGTCTCGTTGCAACGTTGAAACGATGATACAAAGGTTATTCCGGGAAGACATCCTTGTGGTGGTAACGAGGGTACTACAATCTTCTTCACTCCTAGAGCATGTATCCTTCTCACATTCACCTCTATTTGATCCACAACTTGCTTTATGAATGCTGGGAACTCCTGTTTGAAACAATGAATGTAAGAAATGAACAAAACTAAGTCGGAACAAAGCAGGATTGGCCCTACGTATGAAATGGTTTAATCTTACAGAGTTAGGGCGATTTTGGGCGATGAAATTGGAGTAATCGTTCCCGGCGACACTGACGAGAGCGACAGAGGAAGTAAGGTCGGAATGATAGTAGATGTTGCCGGCGGTGAGAAGGTTCTGGAAGAAATCAATTTGAGTAGTCATGTTTGGTAATGGAACTTGAGTGTTGAAGACTCCAGTTCCTCCGTACGCAAAATTCATTCCGTACTGTAACCGTTTTGTTCCCGCGTAATTTCTCCAAAAATATGGGATTGGTGACTTAATACCCACGAATTTTGCTGAAAATAAAAAGATTTGAAATTTTTTCATTTAGTTTAAAAATTAACTCAAATTTAATTAAAAATAATCCATAAAATTTAGATTTGATCTAAATTTTCAATCTTAGAGTGAATAGAAGTTTATAGAGAAAATACTATTGATATAAGACTTTTTTTCTGAAATAATGTTCATTAAACTATAATTATATGTACCTTGACAACGAATATTTTTTGTATTTTTCTTTTTAGTCTTTTTATATAATAATTAAAAAGATGAAAAAGTAAAGACTGAACTATGAGTTGGCCTAAAAGAAGCTTTGAGTATATATGTTGCTTTGTTGATGCTATTTGGTAGTGGCTATGATGAGAGTATTAAATAGAAAAGTTAACCTCTGATAGGAAAAATATAAATATGAATAACATGGAGAAAGAATATAATCATCACTGAATACAATAAAGCAAACAATATAAATTGTTTATATTGATACATGTTATAGAATTCTAGAAAACAAAATACATGTTATTGTGACCTTAATAACATGTTAAAACTCAAAAGAAATAAACTTGGTTTTGTTAGATTTATATATGGGTATGTTTCTTGCCATAATAAGTTTACTTTAAATCCATTTTAATACATTTCACACTTCCATGATTTTGTGGCTAATTGTGAATTGCATGATCTATAAAATTCTAAATGACAAACATATAAATATTATAAAAATACATTTGTTACAAGGAAGAGGTCTTTTATATGATAATACCAAGGAGAATAATACTACTAGTTTCTAAATTTAATTTCTGATAAATGAAAAAAAAAAATCACTTTAATAAAAAGCAAAGTACAAACAAGAAGTAGTAAAGCAAAAGTGAGAGGTGCACTGGATTAACACTATAGTCCCATCATCTTTTCGTATTTTCAGAATATATGTTTATAATACTTTCCTTATTATTGTTATAACATTAGTTAAGTAGTTAACACTAATTATTTACACATAATCGTATCTGTAAAACTAAAGTCATGTTACAACAGGAGACTTTAGTTAGTCAATAAAAGAATTAACACTTTTTTTGTCAACTAATTTGATTAGGAAAATTTATAAGAACAAAATTTGATAATACTATAGTTTAAGGATGATAAGTTGTGATATTGAGGTAGAATAATTACCTAGAAAATCGGTGGCGACACGGCCATCAGAGAAACGGCCGGCGGGTTTACCGGGGAAAGTAATACCATAAGGGAATCTCCAAGAACTACCGAGAGGCTTCTTAATGTTTCCGGTATCGGCATAAGAATCTCCGAAAACAAATAGCTTTGATGGTCTAAATGCATACAAGTGATGGTTTTGCTTTGAACCTTCAACTCCAAATAAAAGTGAAGTGAAGAAGAAGAAGAGAAAGAGGGAGAAGAAGAGTTTAAACAAAGAATCCATTTTCAAGATTCAGAGCAAGTGTTTCTCTTTTAATGACCAAGGTGAAAAGAAAGAGAGAGTAAGATGGTTTATACTTTAAAAGAGATAACTTTGAGAATTGAAAATGAATTGTGGTCTCACTATTGTATTAGTGGCCTTATATAGTAAAGCCACTAAGCCTAAGATTTTGATGTGAAAGTGTCAACTTTTTGTACCTTTGTTCTTTGTATTTATTCAATGTTGTTGTGCACCATTTGAGTTTCTTTAACTATTGTTTGTTTGATCTCTCAGTGTGAATATTATACAGTTGGCATATAAAACATTACAAATTACATATTTTATATTTATATAATAATTTATTTTAATATATCTATTTTATTTTTGTGTATGTTTTTAATATTCAAAACATGTTTACATGGTCAAAACGTGGCGGCTTAACCTAGAAACAAAGACTTTTGTCCTTGACATCGACGTCAATGGAATATTGTCCTGACGAACGTGTTGTTTATTTCCGCAGTTTAACTAAATGCCACTATGCTTATTTATATAGGGAACAAATATTCCACGAAATAACTCATAACTCATAACAAGCCAATTAACAAAAAAAAAAAACTCATAACTCATAACTCATTAAAAAACGCATAAAATACATTTAAAACATGGAGGTTATAGCTATTAAGCCGCCCTTTATTGAATATCTTATCATATGGTTGACCAAATAAAAGTAATTTGTTTTCCCTTGTCATAGATATACTTAAGGATAAAAATTACATTGTATGTTTTACTAACCAAATGGTTTATATATAAATTCGGATTTGGTTCGATTCGGTTTAAATTCAGTTAACTCGGTTTAGTTGGTTGGTTCGGTTGAAATGCCCACCCTTTCATATCTACTTAGTAGTATATCTTCTATTTAATGTGATAATCAATAAAAATATTTTAAATATATTGAAATGTAAATATATATTAAATTTAAAATATAATAAAATAATTCTAATTTTAGAATTAGTGATAACCATTTTTGTAAGTTAGTGTTTATCTAAATTTTTTTGTATAGAATGATAGATGTTTATCTACAATTTCTTATATAGAATGATTGTTTATCTAAATTTTTTTGTATAGAATGATAGATGTTTATCTACAATTTCTTATATAGAATGATAGATTAATGGTTTTCCAAAAAAATGATAGATTCATTTTTATTTTTATTTTATTTTTATTATTATTGTTTTTTAGATTCATTTTTATCGACAAATTTTATATATATATAAAGATTATCTGTTAGCTTTATCTATAATTATTTGTATGAGATCTATGATTATCTACAAGACTACAACTATTATCTGATAAACATTATTTACAATTATTAAAATTCATATTTTCATTTTCTATAATTTACCAATATGTTTTTAATTATATTTCATTTTTGTAAAGATTTTAAGATTTAATATTTTTTGTAATGGCATTACATATCATAATAAGTTATAAAAAAAGGATCACTTTTGTACTTTCTAAATATTATATAAGATATTGGTTAAAATTCATACTAAATTTAATTCAAACCTCAACAAATTTAAATATTCATTTTTGGTAATGAAATTTAAAGAAACCATATAAATATAACTTTTCATGAAGATCTAAATCTTAGTATTAGAAAAACTTTTTTGTAATCAAAGAATTTTTAGTGAAGAAAACACAATGCATTTCAAAAAAACATTTGCGACTATATTCCTTGTACTTCTGTTCTCTATCAACAATATTGAGACAAAAAATGGTAAGCAGACATTATTCATTTATATTTGATCATTTGAATGCAATGGTTTAACTTATATATATATATATATATATAAGATATATAAAAAAATTTAATTCAAAAAGTTGTGTTGTATATTTGCAGTGGATTGTACTGAGCCATGCCTGAAATATTTCGGGAATAGGAAATGTTTTGATTCATGTGTAAGTAGACATTATAAAGGAGGAACATGCAACTATCAAATAAATCCAAATTGGCCAATGTGTTGTTGCTACATTGTAAGTTAGATCATATTAATGAAATTACTTCAGTAATTTGTTATGTGGTTGGCTAATAAAAAAATAATAATTTATTATGTTTTCTCTTCTCCAATTCTTTTTTTTCTTTTCCAACACTAATTTTTGGGATAGATTACACTGTCCGAGAGCGATAGGTACCAGAGTTCAACTAACCATTTTTAGCCTTATAATCTGCGTCTCGGAGGGTTTAATATGAAAAAATCTAATACTATCAGAAATGAAAAAAGAATCGAAAATCCGATACTGTTCCGTCGACACTCTTCTCGTATTCTAAATTATAAAATTTACATTATAAGTTATTCTACATATTCTTAAAAATGATTCCAGTTTCTTAATATTATTATCGTATTCAATTGTTAATATCCAATTAAATTATAATATATGTGATTTTTTTGTACCATGTACCGTATTAATAATAAAAAAGTATTATATTTTTTTTTCAAAAATATTAGATAAAATAAAACAAATTACTAAAATTATATCGAATAAAAATGTAAAGATTAATTGATAATATTTTAATCTTCTATTTTAATTTTAAGAATTTGTTAAGTAACAATATAGTTTTATTAAATAAATAATTAATAAATTCATATTAGATAAACGGTAAAATAAATTTTAGCATTGTAATGATCCGTGATTAAATGTGGTTTATCAATAAATTTTAGAATTTTAGATAAATTGTAAAATAAATTTTACAATTGGAATATTATCTGTTAGTGTTTATCTATAATTATTTGTATGGATCTTTCTATGATTATTTACAACTAGTATTTGATAAGCATTATTTAGAATTTTCAAAATTCATATTTTTTTATTTCCTATAATATTTTTTTAATTATAATGATATATTTGTAAATATTTTTTTTTGAGAATGATTATGGCGATGACACCTAATTTTTTTTTATTTTCTAAAAATATATAAATTTTTTCTTTCTTTCTAATGGTATTTACATCTAACAAATTCAAAAACAAAAATATATATTTTAATATACTTCCAAAATATTATATAAGATTCTATAGAAATATATAATGATAATTGAACATATTAAGAATAATCATTTTAAAATATAATATGTAAAAATATATAATTAAAAAATAATAAAAATAAATAAATCTAACTTTAGAATTAGTGACAACCATTTCTGTAGATTGAATTGATTTATGTGAATATTGTTTCCATATATTTATATAAATTGATATATTAATGTTTTTCTACAATATTTATTTTTGGTAATGAAATTTAAAGAAATCATATAAATATAACTTTTCATGAAGATCTAAAACTTATCAGAAAAAATCTTTTCTGTAATCAAAGAATTTTTAGTGAACAAAACACAATGCATTTCAAAAAAACATGTGTGACTATTTTCCTTGTACTTCTGTTCTGTATCAACAACATTGAGACAAAAACATATTGTTAGTAGATATTTTTTTTCATTTATATTTGATCATTTGAATAAAATGGTTGAGCATTTTTTTTTTCAGAATATAAGATATATAAAATATTTTAGTTCTAATATTTGTGTTGTATATTTGCAGGGGGTCCAGTGGATTGTATTGTCCCATGCGTGAAAAATGATTTCGAGGATAGACAATGTTTGGATGACTGTTTAAAGAGACATTATGATGGAGGAGGTTGCAGATGGCAAGTTAGCTCCCCATCTTGTTGTTGCTACTTTAATCAGTGAGAGATCATGTTGATGAAAATTACTTGAATAACTTATTATGTTGTTGACCAATAAAAAATAATAATTTATAATGTTTTCTCTTTTCATATACTTTTTTTTTTTTCTTTTTTAACAGTAAATCATAACTTGTGGGAGAGATTATGCTGCCCCAAAAGGGTAGGTACAAGAGTGTAATGTCTTACAATTTGCGTCTCTGTTTCAAAGGACTTAATATGAAAGAAACTAATACTATCAAAAGATTTAGCTAGGTTTTCGATATCATTAAAAAGACTGAAAATCCAACTACACTTTTTTCGTCAATACTCTTCTCGTATTCTAATTATAAATTTTACATTATAAGTTATTCAATAGATTCTTAAACATGAATCCAATTTTTTAAAAATATAATACTATACGATTTTTTATTATTTAAATTAGCCATTTATGTCTTGACAAACAGCAATATATGAGTTAAATTACCATTTTTTTGTCAAATTGTAAACATAATTTACTCAACTAAATTAAAAATGTATTTGCACAAAAATCATATACACTGATAGGTAAGTTCCTATATCACAAAAATCATAATTGATATTCATAAATTCCTATAGGTAATATTCATTTTGTTGCAAATGATGAGTTAAATCACAATTGAGAAAGAAGCTCATATTATTTGAGCAATGTTTGGAATCATAAACTTCCATGACTCTGATGCAAATTGTCATCATGAATACCTCAAAAATACTTGATCTGTTTTTTTGTTCCTCAGATTTTGAACAATCTTTAGATTTTTGTTTTAAAATTTAATTCCTTGGTTTTTTTATCAACAATTTAATTTCTTAGTTAACCATAATAATTTTTTTTTTTTTTTTTTTTGATTTTCACTACACTCCCCTAAATTACAAAAATAGCACAACCAAAAAGTCTTTTGTAAACAAAAAAACAAAAATATGTGTAAATAAAAAAAATTGTGATATTAAGTGTAATTTTTTTTTTTGAGATTTTTACTGTGAGTGCCCCCACATCTTTAAATGGCAGAAACCTACCCCCATGTATAGATACGTTATAAGAACTCTATATATTGGCTTTTTTTAGTGGACAAAAGTGCCCTTAGCGTACGTTTTTTTTTTCCCGAATCGTGGCACGTCATTAAAGTGACAGTACAGTGCCATTAATAGTATTTCTTTTAGTAAAGTTACCTCTCTCTCTCTCAAAAAGTTCTCTATCTTTTTTCCATTTTTCATTTTTTCTCTCTTAAAAATTTCTGAAATTTTCTCTGTAATCAACAAAGAAAAGATGGAATCGAGTAAGAAACCTAAGCTTGCCGGTAAATCTGGAAGGCGAAAGCGTGGCAGAGATCTGGACGGTGAAAGCGTGGGAAGCAGACGGACGGCGGACGAATAAGA
>CM071717.1:2218634-2234101 GCA_036630335.1 Physaria fendleri | reverse complement strand
GCATTTTCCGGAGTTGTTGTAGTTGCAGGTTTTTTCGGGTTTTTCTTCGATTGGGTTTGTGTGGATGGTGGTTCGCCTCTTACAACACCATTCCACGGGATTGCTTTGTGTGGATGGTGGTTCGCCTCTTACAACACCATTCCACGGGATTGCAACGGAAACATCTTTGCACGGGAAGGTTTCGTGAGAAGTACACATGGTGATGGTTTTTCTACCGCCCATTCCTAGTCGTGGCTCCTCGTGTTTCCACACGTAAACCTGTGAGTCTTCGCTTGCGCAGACAATATGCTTAGCATCTACTGTGTAAGATGCTGTCATTTGGCTGTTCATGTTTTTGAAACCTGGTTTATAGGTTAATTGGAGATTTAGTTTTATGTTTTTGAAGCCTAGTCTGTAATTTGAACGAACAAACAAATGAAGTTGATTCAATACATACCTCTGAATTTTTGAACAAGTTCAGTACCATCAAGAATCCGAATGCGTGAATCAGCAGAAGTTACAAGCACTTCTGATGGATTAACTGGCGAAAACTGTAATATGCAAACTCAATGTTAAGTTAAAAACCTCTAAGAGGCAGAAGAAAAAAACAATGCAAACGTTACAGAATAAGAGTGAAACCTGGAAAGCTGTGATCTTTTTAGCTTGACCTTTCTTTTTGTTTTGCAGATCAACCTGATTTGTTTGATCCAACTTGCAGTCTGATCAATCATAGAGAAATTGTTTGTTTTACAAACTTTACGAAGAATTCAAGGTTAATATACATGGTCTACAAAACAGAATTAGTTTTTAGCAAATGTTACCCTCAGCACTGTAAAGCCGACAGTTCCCATTAATCGAACCAACAAATGCAGCCTACCGAAGACATAATGATGTCAATAGGAGCTCGTTCATGCAAGTATATGTCAGTAACAATTCAAGAGAATTATGTACCTGACCATCAGGAGTATAACAAACCGAGGTAACCATTTCCTTTACATCAGTCCATTCAACTACTTGACGGTTTGATATGTTCCAGATACGGATCTTGGAATCAAGGGAGCCACTAATGAAGTAATCTTCATCCAGTGGATTGAATTGTACACATGTAACTAAAACCATAGAGGAAGACATGAACCTCCAAAAAACATATTAAATTTAGGAATATGAGTATTGAAATATATTTTCTTTTACCATAATCATTGTGGGCGAATAGTTTCAGACAGCTTTGAGTTTCAATATCCCACAACCGCACTGTTTTGTCCATGGAAGATGAAAGCAATAGCTGTATATTGAGTAAGCAATTGTTAACTCTGTCAATAGAAATCAATGGCTGCTTTACTCAATGTTGGCAAGAAAGGGACATAAACTAACCTGTGACCGGGACCAGGATAAGTCCAGAACATCATCCAAGTGACCAGTGAAAGAGCAAACTGGTTTATCTGACAATGAGAACACAGTTTCAGGTGGATGGACATAATCTGGTATCTGATTTGCTTTTTTAGACGATGAAGTTTTTCCTTTCTTCTTCTTATCTGGTTGCACTTCTGCAGTATCACCTTCCACACAAGGTTTATCAGTGGAACAAAACATTGAAGGATGAATAGGTGAAAAGCTCCCTTCGTTTGTTGACGCGATTTCACATTCTTGAACTTCCCACACATGGATTGCACAATCCTCACCTGCACTTGCTAATAAATGTGAATCTGGACTAAATTTCATAGTCCAAATACCTCCTTGATGAGCTTGAATCTCTTGACACAAATGCAAAGCGCTTAACTCTTTATGAGATTTCCCTGAATGCCTCACTTTCACCCATTGATTCGTTTGCTCATTGTTCTCTTAACTCTTTATGAGATTTCCCTGAATGCCTCACTTTCACCCATTGATTCGTTTGCTCATTGTTCTTCTCCACTACTTTAGGGCTGCTAGTGCCACTGCTACCACTTGAATCCTTCTCTCTCTCTATAACCTTAGATGAGCCCATAGAATTTTTTAAGTTCTTTAACAAAGCAGCTCCTCTCTTCTTACTTACTCTCAAACTCTTTGACACATACGAATTAAATTTCCTCAAATCCATTGTCGAATTCGCATTATCTCGTCTCATAAGATCCTTAACAACAGATGAATACCCAACACTTTTCTCAAATTCGTCCATTGTCAATTGCTTACCAGTTTGCCTTAACAACAGATGAATACCCAACACTTTTCTCAAATTCGTCCATTGTCAATTGCTTACCAGTTTGCAGATCACTAAGTCGATTCCAGTTTCCATTCTCACCATACTCTTTCACTATGAACTCTTTCCCAGTATCAAGATTCTTAATCAAGAAAAAAGCACTAAACCGAGTGTTCGAAACTACGGAAGAGAGTGCCGCACCATTACGTTGGCCATGAGACTGATGACCGTTTTGTGGCAAGGCTTGCGTTTGGGTGAAGTATGGACATACCCTCGCACATGGAGCTCCAATCGCAGACGCGGTTCTAGTTAACCGCGATTTTGACGTTTTTCCTAACATTTCTTCTTTCCTTTTTTTATCAGCAGAAGACGCTTCAATATCAGAATCAGATCTCGACCTTACAAGCATAATCGACATCGATGGAGATCGACGTACCCGTTTATCCACTGGAGAATTTTGATGCGACTCATCTACCTTCGATTCCTCAACGTGAGGCTTACCCACCGGCACGATAGGATCACTCGCGCGGTGTTGTATCGAGATAGCTCCGAGCATACTCTTCTTAGATTCAAGTCCCCTTTCAAAAAAATGATCGTCATCATCTTCAACCTCTCCTAACCCCGCCCAATTCATCGTCATCGTCTTCTTCCGTTCTAATTTCCCGTCTCGATTCGCCATTACTGTTCATAGGTTTTTTTTACAAACTTCCTAGATTTTGTTCCCAAGTATAAATTTCAATTTCTAACGTTTTCTTTTCGGGGTTTCAAACGTTTTTTTTTGTGTGTTTTGTGTTGTGTGAATTGTTTTGGAGGGAGAGTAGTGGAAACGAGAGATTTTGTGTTGTGTGAATTGTTTTGGAGGGAGAGTAGTGGAAACGAGAGAAACAAGGAATCCCTCTGCCTGCTAATTCTAAATTTGCGGTACGAATCAAATGTTTTAATTCTTGACATCACATGATCCGACGGCTTATAAGTTGCCACGCGTCTTACTTATGTCTTAGCAGATTCAATTGGGGGCCCATATAAAAGCCCATGAGTGTTGAAATTTTGACTCCTTTCCAGTAACCTCCGATGAAAAATGTCACCGTCTTCTCCAGTTCACTCCGGAAAAATTCGATTGCCATTGTTGATTCGTCCGAACTCTGAGCCATCGCGAATGCAAATCGGATGATTCGATCTGATTACTTATTTTTGGAAAATTAGAGGGAAAATGGGGAAATTGGCTGTTGCAGCTATTACGAGCTTGTGGGTGATTCCAATGTCGATTATGGTCAACCATATTGTTCCCGAACCCTACATGGTAAAGAGTCTCCTTTTTACTACTTTGGTTCTTAATATAGAACTTTCTCTATCTCTTTCACTGATTTGTTTCGTTTACTGTATCTCTTGAATTTTGCAGGACGAGATATTTCATGTTCCTCAAGCTCAGCAATACTGTAATAGAAATTTTAGGAGCTGGGATCCAATGATCACTACCCCACCTGGATTGTAATGCTCTCTTCAACCATCACCTTGTAATATAGATTCTCAAGTAGTTTTTAAATTGAAAAGTCTGGATTTTTCAGTGTGTTTTTGATGCCTATTTGTGTTGTTTCTACTTCTTTTGAACTGAAAAAGGTTTATGTATATGCACTTCTTGCAGGTACTATCTTTCACTTGCACATGTTGCTACTTTGTTTCCAGGAATGTTGTTGATGAAAAGTACTAATGAGTCCTTTTCAGAAGCGTGTTCTACGTCTGTTTTACGATCTACAAATACTGTTTCTGCAGTGTTATGTGGAGTTCTTGTGTACGAAATAATTAGATCCTTGGGGCCAAATCTCAGCGATAAAAAAGCCACTCTTATGGCATTAGTCATGACGGGCCAAATCTCAGCGATAAAAAAGCCACTCTTATGGCATTAGTCATGACGCTTTACCCTCTCCATTGGTGGAAAGGAACAACTATGAGATCAAATCTTAGAAAAAGAAAATCTGATAGCAGCCCAGACACTTCAGACCATATTAACAACGTGACTGAGTCTTCAACAGAAGATACTTCAGGTAGGCTTCTTTACCTCATTTGTTTATAGTTTGGACAAAAATTATTACTTTCCTCTAGCATTAACTTAAATGTTCTTCATCTCTTACAACAGCCCAGACACTTCAGACCATATTAACAACGTGACTGAGTCTTCAACAGAAGATACTTCAGGTAGGCTTCTTTACCTCATTTGTTTATAGTTTGGACAAAAATTATTACTTTCCTCTAGCATTAACTTAAATGTTCTTCATCTCTTACAATATCAAAGGTTAAAAATGCAGGCTTAGTCCATGATATTTGTACTGTGATCTCAACATCTTGGAATAGAAAGTGGAGACTTTTGGTCAACTTTAGCCCTTTTATCATCGTTATGGTCGCGTTTGGTATTTTTATCCTCTGGAACGGTGGTATAGTACTTGGTATGTTGATTTAATTTACTAATTTACTCTTCAATTAGGAATTGGTCCTCTCTATTTTCCTGAAATGGAAATCAGGCTTCTATCTACTAATCCATCATTTGTTTTAAAAAAATTCACAGGTGCAAAAGAAGCTCATGTAGTTTCACCACATTTTGCTCAGATTTTGTATTATAGCCTTCTATCTGTTCTCTTGACTGCTCCCCTGCACTTCTCAGTAGATCAACTGAGAAGTCAGTTCCAAAATCTCCAAAGAAATTGGCCATTAAGTGTTCTACTAACCCTTGTGGCTCTGCCAAAATCTCCAAAGAAATTGGCCATTAAGTGTTCTACTAACCCTTGTGGCTCTGGTTGCAGGATTTGCCTCTGTACACTTTTTCAGGTTCGGTTTCTGAATACTTCTCAAAACAGCTAAAGGCTATTCTATTTCACACTCTAAACTCTCTCCTCTTTTCTGAATTTTATTTTCGTAGCTTGGCTCATCCATATCTTCTTGCTGATAATCGCCATTATCCTTTCTACTTATGGAGAAAAGTTATCAATGCGCATTGGTCAACGAAGTACATGTTAGTCCCGGTTTACGTCTATTCCTGGTTCTCAATCCTAACTTGTTGTTATGAAAACATCATTTTGTAAGGATTCTTTCTTAAAGTAGAATCTTTTACTCCAGTTCGGATAGGGGATCAGGATTTAGGGTTTTGTCATGTGGTCAAAACAACATATGTAATGGTAAAGTATGTCATAATCATCGAGAAGTTAAGCAGAGTCAATGTGGAAGAAAATTTCCAAAGTCATGGGAACAAGTATTTGAGATCAGAGGAAAATGGATAAGTTGATAAGAGTATTATGTCAAACGAGATGTTTATCTAATCATTTTGACAAATTGTCCCAAACGCGTCTTACGACATTTTTACAATAAAACAAATATTGACAACCATTTAGAAGATTAAATCTTGAAATAAACTGTTTTGAGAAATATATAAATAGAAAATATTAATAGATTTCTTTTGCTATGTGGAAACATAATTTCTGAAAAGGCAATAGTCCAACTCATGGATAGGTACATCTTTTCAAATAATATTGACATTTAAGTTTTTCTACATTCTAACGTGTTAGAGACTAATCAATCGATTTGATACATAGATATATACAAGGAGTTAAACTCTATTCAACCCTAAAAAAAGCCAAAAATTAAATGTTTTGCCAGTTTGGTGTATTTTCACAAACTATTTAGGTAACATAGATACATTATATTTGAGAAATCATTATAAAAATCAAACCAATTAGTATAAACTTTAAATAAGAAAAAAAATTCAAGCCGAGTTATTGTAGTTAGATCTTCAAAAGATTCAAATTTATGAACAAAAAAGAAAAAACAATAATATTCACATGGATGATCTCCATATTCTTCCTTCGAGTGAGATCACTATCACAGAAACATCATCATGATACCTCCTACGATCTCCTTGTGGTATCTCTAACAATTCATGAAAATCCATTCCTAAAATGTAACCAAACAAAAAAACAAAGATCAGAGTTTTGACTATGTTATAATATTCATATAGTCTTAGTTTTTTTAAAAAAAATTGTTTAATTTTCTAACCAAATTTGTTGGCAGCACGAAGGAGGACTTCTTGAATTAAGTGTTGAGCTGGATCACCTTCAGGAAAAGCAGATATGAAAGATTCAACCTCGAAAATGGCTTCTTCGTTTGAGAAATATTCATATAATCCATCAGAAGAAAGTATTAAGAACTTGTCACGTGAGGTTAGCTTGTGATGACATAGTGATGGTGAGCATGTTATGTATGGTGATGTCCCGATGTAATCTATCCTGAACATCTCTAATAGTGCATCATTCCATTTAGGCTGAAGGGAACAAAAAAGAACACAAATATTAGTTTAAGAAATTGACAAGACATAAGTAAGATGGATCTTGAGTGATCTTACCTGCTTGAGAAATCCAGCTCCAAATGCACGAGTGACCTTAAGATAACCTTTAACTCTATCATTCTCTACAGCACAATCATCTTCAGGATGTTCTCTCTTGATTCTTCTCACTTCCTGTCATCACAAAACAAAAAAAACCGTCAGACCAATTAAGACAAGAAGACATAACTTGTTTGTTTGTTTACTAAGTTATTACCTCTTCGATTCTTGTGCTATGTTCCATGTTAAGTTGTAGAGGAACAAGAGTATTACGCATTGCTTTGTTCATCAAAATGGAGACGGCTGAGCTGTAATGACAATCAGAATCTGACGATAAAGTTCCGGATAAAGCCGTTGAAGGATTAGCGCTGACCGATGCGCCGGAGATTGATCGGAAAGTGGTGGTAGTTTCAGGAATAGGTTCTGATCGGAGAGGAATCTCGGGAGAAGGTAATATAACTCCGTTGAGATCAGGTCGTATGTAACAGAAAGAGTGACCAAGTCCGTCGTGGACAAGAGATACGTCGTAACGGCGGGAGATTTCTCCGGCGACTGTTCCTGTACAGCAACCGCTCAAAGTGGTGATTCCATTTCCCATTTTTATGAAATCTTAAACGAATCGTTGTCTCTATTCACTTGAATCGGCGTTGTTCATAGAAGGAGATTATGTGAATGAGTTTAGTTAAATTTATTTGGGAAGTTGGAACCAAATGTAGAAGAAGAAGAAGAAGAAGAGTTACATTGGTGGGAGAGAGAGAAGAGTTGACTTTGAGAAATATATTCTTTAGGAATTGATTTATTCTAATGCTTAGTGGAATTAGTAAATTTATACAAAATATTTTCTATTTATTTAATACGAATCTTTCTGATTTTATTTAATACGAATCTTTCTGATTAGTTCGAATTTTAGTTCAGATTTTTTTTTTCAATAGCATCTTTATTCTGTTTTTTTTTTTGTGCAGATAAAAAAAAAATCGAAATATAATTTTTTCTATATATAAAACCCAAGATAATTTAAATCATATTAAGATTCTGATTCGGGAATGCTCTATCGGATTTGGTTTGACTAAACCAACGTCCAATAGTAAAGAAATAAAAAAAAAATTATAATATTAAAAAAAGATGTTTTTTGTACGAAGGAGTTGACTTTTGGGAAAGAAGGTGGTAGTAATAGATTAGAAAATTAATGGCAAAAAGTCAAATGACTTGATAATTGGTTAAACTATTTTAAAAATGCCATTTCGTAAAGAAAAAATAAAAAATACGTTACATGGTAATCGATCATTTACGTGGTGAATTAAATCTGTTGTAAAAAATAAATCACTATGCAAACAATATTTTATATCTTTTTAACGTATAGTCAAGTATACCAGTTTCACATTGTTTAAGAACTCATTAACGAACATTTATTATAGAGCTTCTATAATCACAAAATTGGTAACGTAGATATTATTACTGTGAGTACTTATATATAATAGGGATAGTAAAGTTTCATTATCTCTTAAGTTCTAACTACTTTCAGATTTAGGTTGTAGAGATCCTCTAAATAATTGCGATTTCCTTTTTGGGCTTCTTCACTACACTAAGCTGCTAATATAAGGCCCATAAGCCTTAATGGGCTATATTAGTATTAATGGGCCATTTTTTCTTTTTTATGGGCTGGAAATGGGCTATTTATTCCTTTTTTTTAATTATATTAAAACTAAATACTAAAAAATCGTGAAAACGTCAATTTTTCTTGCGAGTAGTTCATGTTACGCACGCACGCTTCTTCCCTCTCTCTGTCTTTCTCCTGCGACATGGCTATGGCCAACCCAGAAGACGCAGTTCCACAGAAATCTAGAAACCCACAGAAATCTAGAAACTTTTACCTCCATAAGGTACCGCTATTAGCTCCGTTTCCTCGTTTTTTGTATGCGCCGATTTGATGTAACGTCTTGAAATTCAGATATATGTTGTTTTGATTTTTCATTGTGTTGTATGAATGACATTAGATGATCAGATATTTTTTGAAGAGATTATCCCAATTTCTGGTATAATTTGAGCGTTTCTGATGATTATGTTTTAGTTTTATGTCCGGTTTTAAGTTTAGGATCCACATTGATGCTGACCTTCGAGCGCATTTACGTTTTATGTTGTAATTTTGATACCTAATTTTGTTTTGCTAGGGAATGAATTCAGTCTTATATTCGTATTTGAAATTTAGATATATGACCCTAATCGGTTCATGCGTGTCTCAACATTCACCAATCTGAGGGTCAAAAGCAAATATCTCACCTTAAAAAGGCTCATTCTTTTGGAAAATCTTGTGCTGTTCCCTTATTTCTTTTTGCAAGAGATTGATGTGTTTTAAGCTCATTCTTTTGGAAAATCTTGTGCTGTTCCCTTATTTCTTTTTGCAAGAGATTGATGTGTTTTAATCTTGTATTTCGTTTCCAGGTTTAATAAACTTATAGCTTGAGTGAGTTTTTTCTGTTCACAACTCTTGTATTTCGTTTCCAGGTTTAATAAACTTATAGCTTGAGTGAGTTTTTTCTGTTCACAACTCACCAATGGGGAAGAGCTTGCGTCACAAAGTTACTTGCTCCCCAGTACAAAACCACCCTGGATTCATGTGGGGACTATTTGACATTCTTAAACACAATCATTGGCGTTACATCAAGAAACGACTTCCTCATAAAAGACCCGGTGGTAGAAGAAATGCTCCTGGTAAAGAGAAACTTGGTTCTCACTTTAAGAAATAAAACGTCGTTTTCTTTGATCTCTTGTGTGGTCTTGTCCTTAGGTTGGTGTCTTTGAGTTGTCCTTTTTAGTCTTAGGTACACTTTATAATCCTTGAACGTTTTGGTTAGGTTGGATATATGGAAGCGAAGTTGCTAATAGATAAGTGACAAATCGTGCATGGTTATGCTTGATGTTCCCAGCTTCTGTACTCATCTGTTTTTCTTAGCATTTGATAATCTTCTAGCCATAATGAGGATTCTACAACTGTTTCTGTCTATAACATTTTCAGTGATCAGTATTTTTCTGTTTTTAGGAACAAAAAATGAAGTAAACAACACCATACCATCACCAGATGGTATTCCTGTACCCAATACCAAGCTGGACTATAAAACAGATGAAGTAAGTCGATTTAAACTGAATATACATATGTTAGTATAAAAGTTACCTACATCATGATGGAAGAATCTATCAACTCTCACCCATTTGTTTAATTACTTCAGTATAAAAGTTACCTACATCATGATGGAAGAATCTATCAACTCTCACCCATTTGTTTAATTACTTCAGGAGGACTGGACTCCGGGAAAAGACCAAAGAAGCCCAGTTCTTCAGTAAAGTCCAAAGAGTCTAACTCAGTGGGGAAAACAAAAAAGAAGCATAATTCGGAGGAGAAGTCCAAGAAAGTTAATTCAGAAGAGGGGTCAAAGAAAACGCATTCTGAAATCAAAAGGTCTGTAAAAGCTTTGATTAAGGCACTTGTAACAGAGGACAAGTCTAAGAAGAAAGGTCGTCATCACCGAAGCTCTACTTATCCTGTACAGAAAAACCAAAAAGAGGAGTCATTGAGTGAGGTAGAATTTTCAGATAAAAGTTCCTCAAAAAATTCCTCAAACAGCAATGACAGTAACCGAGTCTTTGACAAGACGGTTGGCATTTCATCTGCGATTGGTTCATTGAACCCGCTTTATCTCATGTCTGAGGAATCAAGCAACAGTGACACTGAAGATTTTAGGGTAGAGAACATTCCAGTTGATGATACTGATGGAAGCAATCAAGCAACAGTGACACTGAAGATTTTAGGGTAGAGAACATTCCAGTTGATGATACTGATGGAAGCAGATCAGATTTTGATGATAAAGAGTCCAAGAACAAGGAGAAAAGCGACAAGGAAGAAACTTCGTTTGACCCAAAGATGAGACACACCGAGGAATTCTCAGAAGACGAGGATGGTACATCACCTAGACGGTCAAAGGCATGTCTTGATGCTCTCAATCTGATACACCTGAATAGAAACTTCTTGTTAAAAGTGTTGCAAGACCCAGGTTCTCCTCTAGCCCGGCATTTCCAAAGCCAGCAATCATTTAGCTCCAAAACAATGACTAAAGCTGGATCCTTTCCTACTCGTGGTAGCAATAGAGAGGGTCATAATAATGCGTTTGACTCGGTGGGAGAGATTGATAAAAAACCAGTATCTCCGTCCATAGCTGCAGAACACAGAGCTGATGGGATTCAGAAGATGAATGAAACAATGTCGAAACTGGCTGATGAAGTTTCATCTGGTCCTGGTTATGCAGGAAAGCGAGGAAATAACAAAGTGGTGATCAAACGTTTCAAAGATCTAAGACAGAAGATAAAGCATGTGATTAACGAGAACAAGAACGAGAAACACCGTATCACTATGGACGCTGTTTTGGACAAAGTGCCTCGAAAGTATGGATTTTCTAAAGATTTGAGACAGGACATTTTCTCACCTTTGAAAGAAAATTCAGCAACTAAGACCAACAAAGCAGATGGCGCAAAACTGAAGCAAATAAAAAGAACAGTGTCGCTATGTGGATCACTTGACAGATATTTACAGCTGTATGAGTGTAGCTTCCGAAGAGATGCGAAGAACAATAGTAATTCAGAGAAATCAAAGACCGAGTTTGAAGAATCGGCTTNNNNAAGAGGGCTTGGACAACATTTCAGAGATATCAGAAGATGACTGTCAGTCATCAGAACACGAAAAGATTGAAGAAAAAATGGATACTTCTAAGGATTCTCCTACTTCAGTGATCAAGACAGAACAAGACAAAGAAATAGAATTCTCTACACTTGATATTGAACCTGAAAACAGATCTTTAAAAGAACCATCAGAAGAATGCCCTGATCTCGTTTCTACTGATGATTTTGATGAAAACCCTCCTAGTTTTGACATCTCTCAAGGTATGTAGATATATGTTTACCATTCAGTCATATTTCAAATCAAGCTTTGAATCAAATTGACAATAATTTTGTTGGTTTGGGTGAACAGAGCAAGCTCCAGATACAGAGACGGTCTTAAGAAGCAAACAATTAGACGAAGTCCTCAACATAGATGCACAAGATAAAGTGAAATTCAACTATGTAAGAGACATTCTCGAGATATCTGGTTTCAATGCACCCGAATCTCCTCAAATCTCCTCAAGGTATGTAGATATATGTTTACCATTCAGTCATATTTCAAATCAAGCTTTGAATCAAATTGACAATAATTTTGTTGGTTTGGGTGAACAGAGCAAGCTCCAGATACAGAGACGGTCTTAAGAAGCAAACAATTAGACGAAGTCCTCAACATAGATGCACAAGATAAAGTGAAATTCAACTATGTAAGAGACATTCTCGAGATATCTGGTTTCAATGCACCCGAATCTCTCTCAATGTGGCAGTTAGATTACCAGCCGCTAGATCCATTAGTCTACGAAGA
Source organism: Physaria fendleri (assembly GCA_036630335.1). Classification (NCBI taxonomy): domain Eukaryota; kingdom Viridiplantae; phylum Streptophyta; class Magnoliopsida; order Brassicales; family Brassicaceae; genus Physaria; species Physaria fendleri. The sequence continues at coordinate 2,222,131 of CM071717.1, read as the reverse complement.
AATGACAACAACAACAACAACAACAACAACAGGATGTATGTTCCAAGATCCAGAATGTGCAAGAAACCAAGAAGAAGGTGGTAACTGCAATCATCTGCTTCTTTTTGATCTAATCAACGAGGTACTAATCGAAATCTACGAAAGATCTTACCATTATTGTCCTAAGCCATTATCATCCCTATGTAAGATCCATCCAATGCCAGTGGGGTATAGTGTTTTGAAGGAGGTTTGGGTTAGAATAAGCTGTTACTTGAGGTACAAGCCGTGTGACGAAGAACAGTCGTTTGATAGGATAATGAGTAGGGATTTGTCTAGAGACGATGGATGGATGAATTTACAGTTTGAGAGTGAATGTGTTGGGATTGAAGTTGAAGATTTGATCTTTGAGGAGCTTCTTGAATTTACAGTTTGAGAGTGAATGTGTTGGGATTGAAGTTGAAGATTTGATCTTTGAGGAGCTTCTAGAAGAATTACTTGTATGAGGCTAAGAGAGCATTCAAAAATTCTGAATCATTTTTTCACTGTTTCCTTTTTTGCTGCTTTGCTTGGAGTTTAAGGTACATAAAAAGAGAAAATATGGTGTGTTTGCTATTGTGTTGTGACAAAATTGTGTACAAGAGACTGTAGAGGTTGAAAGCATAAAATTTCAAAATATGTTTATATCTATAAAAAATAAAATTTTAATAAATGTATTTCTTGTTAATACAAAAATTCATTGCGTAAATTTTAACAAAATAAATGTTATTATTTAAATGAAAGTCTCTAATTAATAGAGGTAGTATAGAACTAGAATTGTCGACAGAGCATGATTCCTATATGAATGGTTCTCAAATTTTTAACATTATATTTTCTTATATATAGATGTAGGATCGAATTTTGAAAAGCAAGATAAAGAAGGAGAGATTCGATTGAAATACCCACATAGAATGGACAAGGTCGATAATGGACCCACTTTTTTTATTGAGAGCCCATCTCAACCTTTTCTTTTTGTGTACTCTCACCTCACTTTTTGACACAAAGTTTTTCTTTTTGTGTACTCTCACCTCACTTTTTGACACAAAGTCAAACTTTGGAACACTACTTTATCTTGTTTTTATATTCTTTTTCAAATTGTATAAACCCAAAGTGATAAATATCTCAAGTCTTATTAGCTTATCTCAATATATTTATGTTGGAAAATGAGAAAAGTAATGAAAATTTTTTTAAAAAAAAAAATTGGATGAAAGCTGAATGCATAAAGGAGATAGTAAAAGACAATTTAGGTGTATTTGGTAAATGTAAATAAATTTACTGAATGCATAAAGGAGATAGTAAAAGACAATTTAGGTGTATTTGGTAAATGTAAATAAATTTAACACCTTTTTTGTATTTAGTTTGATTACTTTCCTTCTAGAATATTTTCCTTTTTTCTTAATTTTAAAAACAGTAAATCAGATATTTGTTAGGTTTTTTTTCTTGTAGAAGTAATTTAATTTGTTTCTAACTTCTAAGATTCTGTTTATTGGGAATAAGGCTAAAACTGCAAATTGAAATAAATCTAAGGAACGATTATTTAGGTGATAAGAGTGGCCTAAGATGGCAGACACGTGGACGGTCAATAAATTCTAATTTCGGCTATAAGTAGTGAAGCTCCTCCGTTTATATGTTTCAATCACAATTATTGAATTTGAGCTTTTAACAAAGATCATTCTTCAGAGATAAATTCAGGTTTTATAGAAAACATGTCTTGCTGTGGAGGAAGCTGTGGCTGTGGAGCTGGCTGCAAGTGCGGCAATGGATGCGGAGGGTAATATTCTCGTCTCTCTTCTTTCTCTTTTGTCAAAATTTCCCAGAAAAAATCTGCATTTTCCGAGAAAATATGCTCATACAGCAGTTTATGTCAAAATCTGGAAATTTTATTTTTATTCTTCGAACTTCAGTTTTGTTTTTGCTTGCATGTGATCTTCACATAATTGGTTTTTTTTTTCGTTAATTTGACATAAGATCTCTGTTTTTTTCGTCTGTACAGTTGCAAAATGTACCCAGACTTGGAGAACACCACCACTGAGACTCTTGTCCTCGGCGTTGCTCCGGCGATGAGCTCTCAGTACGAGGCTTCCGGCGAGACTTTCGTCGCCGAGAATGATGCCTGCAAATGTGGATCTGACTGCAAATGCAACCCTTGCAACTGCAAATGAACAGCTCCATAAACCTTTATGTTGTAACCCTAATGTTATGTTAAAGTAATAATGGCTGATTTCGCCGCTTGTTTAAGCCGGTGACTTTGGTCTTCTTCGTCTTCTTTTTCTTTTGTGTGTGTGTTTTATGGTTTGATCATTACAATATCTCAGTAAGTTTTATCAATGTATTCGAGTCTTTGGAGTGAAGATTGTCATTAAAGTTCTCTTCTTTCTTACAAAGCTTTTCAAACAAGATCAGACAACATTCAAACTGTTCCACATACAAGTACATAACGTAATACACAAATTCTTGAAGAAACCAAAGTGTCATTGTTTTTGTTAAGAGACAACAACTAAGGTGTTGTTGAAGAAGAAACTGGCTTCTCAATGATTCCTTCAGTGGCTTTTTTGAAGAGGTTATGCACTTGTCTTGAGGTGAAACCGAGCTTCTCTAAATCAGTAAGCTGTTGAAAAATTCAGACACTTAATTAGTGGAGTTTTAGGGGGCAAATTTAGGGAAGAAGAATGAAGGTAAATACCGATTTTAAAGGGCTTGTTTCTCTAAGTTCTCGGAGACAGAGCTTCTCGAAGAGGACGCAGTTCAGTATATTGCTTCTCGAGGTCTAATGGGTTTTCTAGAAATAAACGCACACCAAGGTAAAAAGAAAAAAGAATTATGAAAGTTTCTTTATCAACAAGTAGCTGAAGAAAGCAAACCTCTCAAGCTTGCTTCTGATACCAGTGGATTCTCTTCTCCAGATGTGTCTCTCTCATTTTCTTTGATTGGAGAATCTAACTGCAGATTTTGTATAGGTTCCTGGATGTTCAAAGAACTCAATTAAGTATACATGGAGAAAATGAGATTATATCCATGTTTTTTTTTTCACAATGAAGGCATAAGAAGAACATACCCATAGAGCAGCAATAGTTTCCTCACCAAATAAGTTCCTCCCAGTCACAAATGCATCCCTATGCATGAATAAAGTATGGCGGGAAGTGGTTTTAGGATGTATAACAATTAAAAACTGAAGCATTCAAAGGGATACCTCTGTCCAGTGCCAGCAAATTTAGCACTTGCAAAGCCTGATGTATGACAGACGGATTTCTTGACAGAGCTTTGAGAAATTGAAGTTTGTAGCAAGGGAGAACGTATTGCCATCATTCTGCGCGCACTTTTCGTCTTGCCGTTTGATTCGAGCCAAGCTTGTAGTTTTGCTTCCATATCTATTTTAACCTTGGGTGTCTGTGTCTCTAGCTTCGGAGTCAAAGAAACATTGTTTGAGATGTGTCTTGACCTTGCAGCCAAACTAACAGTGCGAAGAGATTCTTGATACTCTC
>CM071717.1:2093599-2103883 GCA_036630335.1 Physaria fendleri | reverse complement strand
AAAAAATCAAAAATGGAGCACACACAAAACAAACGGTAAACCCTTCTGAGTTTTGTTAGCTTTGATCATATATTATTATTTCTTTTTTTTTGTTAAAAAATATATATTATTATTTCATGTCTATAACATCAAAGTTTTACATTTGGGATGTTGAAAAATAACTAAACAGACAAAGAAACAAAGAATAAAGAAACAAAGAATAAAGAAGGAGATGAAGAAAAAAAGAGAGATACAGTTCCAGTTTTGTGTATTAACTTCTCAATGATCATTGAAATAAGAGTTGACCAAAAAAACAAGTTGACCAAAAAAAAAATAATTGAAATAAGAAGGAAACCACTGACTATGTTGAAAGTCTCCTCTAAAGTCGTTTCTTTCACTGGATTCATCATCGAGGAACAATTTCAATACAAAGATTCCTTCTGAGAAATATTCAAACTCAAAAGTAAAACATCGCAACAACTTAGGGGATAGCATGATTCCAAGGACTTGGATGAAAATATCTAACAACTATTTAGAGACTAATTAAGAATCGTCTAGAACTCAAACATAAATAATAACTATGCTACCCCGTTGTCCGCGATGAATTAGCAACTATGCTAGAATATCCATACACCAATGACAGGTGTTTTCAACAGGCAAGAGCTTTGATAGACTAACATGCTTTATCGCGTTGCTTCCATCTGTTCAAAATCTCCTTAAAGGAATGTTCCGTTCTAGCAAACCCGACCGGTCAAAGTTCTAAGGTCTAACCTAGATTGATAGACTAAGTGGCCAACAAAACCTAACCGTTAAGAACAAATAAAGATGAAAACTCTTACAGATTAAGGTTCCCTATTTTTGTTAAATCAGATGCATACCAAAATCCCTGTAGGAATCTCTCAAACCCTAAATGGTGAACTACTCAGACATAGCAAGAGAAACACAACAGATCATTGTAAGAAAACTGTATTGCAATTGAAATCTCTAAGAACATGGGTTCAGAATTACAAAGGAATGTGCCTCCACAAAACAAAGAACAATATAATAGAAAACTGAATTGTAAAGAACGTAATGTCTTGCTTCATAACATAAAAGTCTATTCATAATAATTAGGGTAGAGGGTTGTCTCGTGGTGAAAGATGAATAAGAGCCTCCAAAATTGTGTACGCGGTACGGTTGGACATGTGTCAGTCTGATCGGATCGAGGCTCCTAAGTCGGTTCTCCGAGACTTCATACCGATCGGATCACGTGCAGTCCGACCGCTCGTGGATGCGAGAAACGTCCAAATCTTCACTTCATCTTCTGCCTGGTCCGAATGATCGTGCACGGTCGGATCAATGGTTGTTCGACCGGATCATCTTCCGAATTCTGACCAGTTTGCGTTTCTTCTCTATTTCTGCTTTCATCTCGCAATGTCTTGTCTTTGGCCACGTTCTGACTTGTAAAGACTCTAAAATGCACAAAAGGATATGATGTACCTGTAAATACATAGTTAGAAATGGCAAATTCCTAGGTATATCAGTTGGCATCTCACATGATTTGTTGGCGGGCAGTCCTTTCCCATCCAAGCTTCTCCGTTCGTATATCAGTTGGCATCTCACATGATTTGTTGGCGGGCAGTCCTTTCCCATCCAAGCTTCTCCGTTCTGAAGCTCGCAGGTACTCTCACCGGAACAAAGATCATTAGTAACGCAGCGACTCTTCCCTTTTAGGCGCCGCGCTTGGTTCAACCTTTGGTAGGGTTTCCAAACCGTTGAGCCTTCGACCCATTTAGTTTTTAATATATTTGTGTGTTTTTTTTTTGTTGGGGCCTGCGGCACCCAATCTCCTTTGTGTCTTGGACTGAGGCATTTTTCCTATAATATATCTGTTTAAAGTGAAAAAAGTATTACACTTTTATTTAAAAAAAAAATTAAAATTGTCCCAATTTAATTAACAAACCCAACTCAGATCAAATTAAAACTCTTAATCACTAACAAAATACCTCAACATTGCAAAGTTGAAAAAAAAATACTACTTCCATATCTCATGGACTTTTATTTTCGATTTTACTAGAGTTTTCCAGTGCAATTGCACGAGATAATATATATTTTATAAGTATTTTTATTTTCGATTTTACTAGAGTTTTCCAGTGCAATTGCACGAGATAATATATATTTTATAAGTATAATTTATTTTTCATATTATCGTAAAGTATTATTCAATATATATAATAGAATTTTTGAATAAATATTAATTTTTTTTACAAGTTCGTGGAGGAACCTGTTTGTGGAGGAACCGGTTCGAGAAGAAAATAGTTCAAGCAGGAACCAGCTCGAGAAGAAACCAACTTGAGAAGGAACCAACTCTTGAGGAACATTTTCGCGAGGAACAGGTCCACGGGGAATAAGTTCTCCATAGGAACATGTACGAGAGAAACATGGTAAAAAAAATGAGAGGAATGAGTTCGAGAATGAACACGTTCAAAAGATTGAAAGGAACGATTTCGAGGAGGAACATGTTCGAGAGGAACAAGTTCGATAAATCTATAGGAACGAGTTCAAGGAGAAATAAGTCATGCGTTTCAAGGAGATTCAAGATAAATACCAAAGAAAACCCATGTTCAACCCTCCAAACAACAAAGGTACACTAGTGAATGTAGTGTATCTCACACAAGTGGAAGAGGTAGTCACGGACGTTGGAGAGATAAGAGAAGGATTCCAACCAAACCAAATGAACGCTCCAACACATTCAAAGTTCAAAGAGAAAAGGTTGCTTGAAGTGCAAGTATTCAAGTATTGGAATTAAAGGGAAGAATCTTGAATAATTCCAACTACTTGGAGAAAAAAGCTTTATTTGACAAGTTGGTGGGGAGAAAAGGAAAATTGACAAATCCATCTACATGGAAAAGAAGACATTCTTTAACCAGTTGGTTAAGAAAGTTGGAAATTTGACTATATAATTAAAGAGAATTATATATAAGTAAAAAAAGAAATTTATTAGAGCTAGGAGTTATCTAATTCTGTAAATAGAATGCTAAAGAGAGTTGTTCCATATCACACAAGACACAAGAAAAGATCTATGAAGTAAGAGAGAGTTATTGTTAAGTTGTAACAATAGGCTAAAAGAATTCTAAAAAAATAAACGTCTAGTGAATTGCGGCAAAGATTATCAGGTTGAGTGGGGTTTATATTTTGAATTGGAAAAAATGTCAAATAAACCTCAAAGTTTTCCTCGGCCTCATTTTAACACCTGAACTATGACTTCCCCATTTAAAGACCAACTCTTTTTTAAAAAAATCCCAAATTAAACACAACACTTTTAAATTCGGAGCCGATTTAACCATGTCATTAATTACACTAACGGCAATAATTAACTCTATCAACCCCCATTTACTGTTGTGTTTAGCCTAAAACTCTGAGTTAATTAAACTCGGTTAATATTAACAACCCGCGTAGAACCCAATCGTCACATCTCAAAACAAAAAATCGATCACAAAATTAGAGGTTTTCTCTCAAACCTATGATCGACGATTAAATTCAAGATGGCGAGAACTCGAGGAGGATTCAAAGCTCCTCACCGTAGCGATCGACGGTGACACAAAATGCCAATTTTAGAGTAGAGCACTCAATCTCCGAGGCGTAGTCCGCGACAAACTCGATCTTCAACTCCTAGTCAAGACAAGACAAATCTGTTAAGTAAGAAGAAGACTCCAAGCCGGAGTAGGGAAACAAGCAAGCATGCAAGTAAGCAGTCGTCACCTGATCAATCTCAGAAATGAAAGAAACTGGATCAACCCTCAAAACTGGAACCTCACTTGAAGCGAAGGAACCCTAACCCGACTGGGATTCCAGCACCACACGAATGGCCTTTTATCGATGAACATGGCCAACCCAGACCCGTCTCTTGTATCTATCCAATGCCGCTGTTAATGCCTCCACAACCTACAATAGTATCAGAACCAGAGGCTAAACCGATGGTATATGAAGAAACAGAGCAAGTATTTAAAGGTGATGGTGATGGTGAGTTCCCAGAATCAGAGGGTGATCGTGATGTCCCTGAAACAGATAATATGCATGGTCCCTCTAATTGTTGAGAATCTAGAAGAAGATGTGGTCCCTCCAGTTGAAAATGAAATAGATGATGGTGTGGTCCCCCCCCTGATGGATAGGATTTGGTGTGGTCTAAAAGAAGAAAACATTTTAAGATTTCAGAGCTGAATTCGGAGATGTGGATGGTGTAGAAGAAGAAAACATTGAAGATGAACCTACAATAGTATCAGAACCAGAGGCTAAACCGATGGTATATGAAGAAACAGAGCAAGTATTTAAAGGTGATGGTGATGGTGAGTTCCCAGAATCAGAGGGTGATCGTGATGTCCCTGAAACAGATAATATGCATGGTCCCTCTAATTGTTGAGAATCTAGAAGAAGATGTGGTCCCTCCAGTTGAAAATGAAATAGATGATGGTGTGGTCCCCCCCCTGATGGATAGGATTTGGTGTGGTCTAAAAGAAGAAAACATTTTAAGATTTCAGAGCTGAATTCGGAGATGTGGATGGTGTAGAAGAAGAAAACATTGAAGATGTGGATGGTGTAGAAGTAAAAAATGCAGATGAGGACAGTGATGTTGATTTTAGGGATGATGATGAGATACCAGATCCGTCAGTAGCTTCCGATGATCAGGCAGAAGCAAAAATTGAAGTCCCTAATCCAAACCTGAATGCCCAATAATGAAATTGAGGATCTGCTTAAGCTTGGTAAGTGTTTTGCTACTACTGAAGACTTCAAAATTGTTGTGTTGAAGTACTCGCTTAGAACTAGGTACAATATTAAATCTATAGGAGCGAGTCATTGAGAGTAGGGGCTAAGCTTCATGATAAAGAGGGGAAATGTGAATGCAGGTCTATGCTACATACGAAAAAAGGAGACAGAAGATGCAAATTAGGATTTACATAGGTGTTCATACTTAAAAGGAGACAGAAGATGCAAATTAGGATTTACATAGGTGTTCATACTTGTGTTAGGAGTGCATATACTAGGATGCTGAAATAGGGGACCATAGCTTATCTATTCAAGGACAGGTTGAGGATGAATCCAAAGCTAACAAAGCAGGAGATGGCTGCAGAGGTATTGAGAGAATACAATGTGGTTGATATACCTAGGAATTTGCAATTTCTAACTCTCTATTTGCATATATATCATATCTTTTTGTGCATTTTAGAGTCTTTACAGGTCAGAACATAGCCAAAAAGATAAGATATTACAATATGGAAGTAGAAACGAAGAAGCAACGCAAACTGGTCAGAATTCGAAAGATGATCCGATCAAATTACACTCGATCGGGTCGCATCAATGAGATGATCCCATCGAACTACACTCAATCCGGTCGGACAATCATTGATCCGATCGTGCACGATCATCCGGACCAGGAAAAAGACAAATATCAAAACTGGAAGTTTCTCGCATCCACGACTCCTATCCCCTAATGCCTTTAGTTTATTGATTTATAACTCTTTATTTACGCTCTAGTTACGATATCATTCTACAATCAACTCTCTTTGTTAGTCTCAGTTGATAGGAGAACTCTAGGATTATAATCTAGGTAACCTTTGCATTCCTTGTAGATTGACCCCGCTTTATACTACTTCGCTTTACTGTGCACTTGCGGTATTTGAAAAGGTTTAAACTCCTAGATTTTTCTTTCTAGAACTTATTGGTGAAACCTGACGAGACCAATTCGATTGACATCAGTGTTCAGTGAGGAGAAGTGTTCAAAGGGAAAAACAAAGATAGCCAAACAAAGAAAACAGAGCCATGAGAATCACTTTTCAAAAGTTTGGGATTATCAAGCTGAGATACTACAAAGTAATGAAGGTCTATACTGGAAATAGAGATAGTACTTGGGCCAACCATTGGAAGCAAGCAGAGGTTCCACAAGTTGTTCACGTGTTTCAAAGCACAAAGAGATGCATGGAAGAACACTTGCAAGGCCAATCATTGGCTTTGATGGGGTATTTTTAAAATGGGACATCAAAGGTTAACTATTAACAGCTGTTGGGAGAGATGGGGATAATAAGATACTACCTATAGCTTAGGCTGTGGTGGAGATTGAAAACGATGATTACTGGTTTGTGAGGCATGTGAGTGTCAGCTTGGGGTTAGATGATGGGAGAAACATTGCAATCATCTCAAACAAAGAGAAGGTAATACTTTCTAATCTTAGTGTTTTGTCAAACTCTCTGATACTAGTGTTCTGATATTAGTTTTTCTTGTGTAATATATCTAACTTGCAGTGAAGGCAGTTCAAACTCTACCACCTCAAGCAGATCATAGACATTGCACAATATATATCATGGATAATTGGAAGAGGGACTATCATGATATGGAACTTCAGAGATTGTTTTGGAAGATAGCCAGAAGCTACAACCAAGAAGAATTCACTGCAAATATGGATGTGCTACATAGGTATAATTCTAGGTGCTATGAGACGCCTTCTTTAGGTTAGGTAGTTGATGTAATGATGTCTTGAATAACCCGTGAGTTCTTTAATAGGACCATTAGGAGTGCTATGAGAAAACCCCTGCTAGAACTGCTCGAGGAGATTAGGAGGCAGTGTATGGTTAGAAATGAGAAGAGATCCCCGAATTGCTGAGAGGTATGAAACAAGATTTACTAAGAGAGCACATGCCGAGATAGAGAAGATGGTATTTGGACCTCAGGCTTGCACAAGGTATATGGCTAGGAATAATCTTCATGAGGTAGAAGTTGGTGGTGTAGGTTACAAAGTGAACATGAATGAGTTCACTTGTGGGTGTAAAAACGGCAAATAACAGACATTCCTTGTATCCATGATGCTGCTGTCATCATAGGGAAGAGGGAGAAGGTGGATGACTATGTGAACCAGTACTACACCACTGAGATGTTGAGGAAGACATACAAAGATGGTATTCATCCAGTTCAATGGGAGATGATGTGGCATAGAACCAACATATTGGGTGTGTTACCACCACTGTGGAGGAAAGGGGGAAAGGGAGAAGGTGGATGACTATGTGAACCAGTACTACACCACTGAGATGTTGAGGAAGACATACAAAGATGGTATTCATCCAGTTCAATGGGAGATGATGTGGCATAGAACCAACATATTGGGTGTGTTACCACCACTGTGGAGGAAAGGAAATCCAGGAATGCCCAACAATTATGCAAGAAAGAGAGGGATTAATAAAATCTCCCAACCTCCAACAAGGCTGACGAAAGAATGTAGGGTAATGACTTGTTCTAAGTGTAGACAGGATGGACACAACAAGGCAACCTGTGTTAATGAAAGAGTTGATGCTCCAGCCAAAAACAACAAGAGGCAGACCAAAGAAGGTTAGCGATATATCATAAATTGTTTCTTCATTATTGGACGTTCTGATTTAACTTCTGCAAATTTCATGAACAAGCTCAGGGACAAGGACAATCTTCTCAAACAACTATTGGTCAAACTTCTCAAGCTCATGGACATGGACCAGGCACACAAGCTTCTCAAACAATCCAGGGTCAAACTTCTCAAGCTCAAGATGCTCAAAGTGTTCAAGGAGGAGGTAGTTAAAGACTAGCTGGATGGAATCCTTGGCCTTTCCAAGATGTCTCAGTGTCTGGTTTTATCAGGGACTTATTTGCCTAATTCTAGAAGTAGGATGGAATCTTTGGCCTTCTCAAGATGGAATCCTTGAGTGTTGTAGTAGGATGTTTTGGTATCAGTTGCAAGTCTTTGGTGATATTGACTACTTATGATCGGCTATTTTATGTTTTGTCGACATGGTTTATGGTCATGTATGACATTTTGTTGTTATGTCATTTGAAGTATGAAAACATGGTTAAGACCTTTTGTTGTTGTGTCATTTGAAGTATGAAAACATGGTTCAGTTCAGTTTGTTATGTTTGTATTATGTAGTTTCTGAGTTTTGTTTGTTTTGTTTTTTTGAAGTTAAAACCAAAATACCAATACCATTAGCATTAGAATTCATAGCACAAAAATTCCCTGACACATCGCAAAAAAGTTCTATTCGGATTCTCTTGAGTCTTCGAATGAACAATTTCCCTTCGAATCCGCATGCACGTTTCAACCCAATCAAAGCTTTACCTTAAAAAGACATGATTTCGACGAAGAACACATCAAGAGATGATGATTGAAGAAGAGGATTTCACAGAGAGAATTTAGAAGAAGAACCCTAATTTTCTGTTTTGTGATTTTGGGGGTGAACATTGTGCTTTTAAAGAGGTGTGATAACGTTTAATTAAATTCGGCTTTTAGGCTAAACGGAACAGTAAACGGGAGTTAACAGAGTTAAATATCATCGTTAGTGTAATTAACGACATGGTTAAATGGCCTCCGAATTTAAAAGTGTTGGGTTTAATTTAGGATTTTTTTTTTAAGAGTTGGTCTTTAAACGGAGAAGTTATAATTCGGATGTTAAAACGAGTCCGATAAAAACTTTGAGATTTATTTCATTTTTTCCTATTTTAAATTATAAAAATATTAATAAAAAATGTTGTTCTTTACTCTATTTCCAAACTAGTTACAATATCTCAATAAGAATCATTCAGTGGCAAAAAAAAAAAAAAAAAAACCAATAAGAATCACAATAATAACTCATAAAAGCTACCATTCCAGCCGGCTGGGCTGTGATGGTCTGTCCTCCAGCTGTTCATTTGAATCCTGAAAACTATAAAGATCCTTTAGTTTTCAATCCATCAAGATGGGAGGTATAAGTCAAACCTGTTAAGTAATAATAAAGAATCTAATCAATCAAGAAAACTGATAATCTGATGTCATCATATTACAGGGATCAAAAGCTATCAATGCATCAAAACACTTCATGGCTTTTGGTGGCGGTATGAGGTTTTGTGTTGGAACTGACTTTACCAAATTGCAGATGGCTGCGTTTCTTCACTGCTTGGTAACAAAATACAGGTTTGTTAAAGAAAACTCTCTTAAAAATTCTCAAGTCAAGAATAAATAAAGGCTAAATTTTGAGTCTGGCCCTTGAATTTATCAGGTGGGAGGAGATTAAAGGAGGTAATATAGTTCGAACTCCTGGATTACAGTTTCCAAATGGTTACCATGTCAGACTCCATAAAAAGAACTTAACTACAGAGAATGTTGTAAGTAAACAGAATTAGTAGGATAATGCATTTATATACATTTTCTTGAGACTACAATCATCTTCATCTTGCACAAATACAAGTTCAGATGTGTCTTAGGTGAATACACAAATTTTTGTTCGTAGCTTATGTGTCTGGTCAGAAACTGTAATGTATAGTATATTGATCACGCTTATGTGTCTGGTCAGAAACTGTAATGTATAGTATATTGATCACAAGACATGTAAAGAGAAATCAAGTGAATGTACTACTTTATAGCTTATGTTATGATCAAATACTATATGTGAATTTCCTAAACAAGTGTCTCTAATGAATCATCTGTATTACATAAATCTCAAATCTACAAAGTACAAAGCTTGCAGAATCTCACCAAGGCTTAATCTTTAATAAGAATATATTGATTACACACATCAAAACACTAGTATGAAGATTAAAGTACTAATTTTTTGGGAGAGTTTCTGTAAAAATTTACCTCGCACAGTGGTTTTAAAGATGAAAGATCGCCGCCTGAAGAAGCTACCAACTAAATTTTGCCCACCGGACGGTAAGAACATGATGATGTCACCAACTTAATGGGCTAAAAGTATCGTTCCAAGCCCAATATGGCAATATATAATAGCCCAACAACATCTTCCAATTTTTTGTACTTTTTTGTTCAAGTCAAAAAACTCTACATAACATAATCCGGACATAATACAAATCCACTCAAATCAAAAGAACCAGTTAGTTTAGTTACAAATTAAAACAACAAAAGAACAACAAATGTAAGAGAAACAGAGTAGTATCAATAATCAACAAGACCATTTAGAAGTAGGATAACAGTCTAAACGATGACACCATGTACAATGTGTATTCCCATTCTCTCCTTTGAACAGCATAACCATCCCAACTGTTAAACCAGCTACGAGTAAAACAGCTGCAATAAAGACCAACATGTACTGACATGGGTTATACTTTGATTTGGGTCGAGCACCATAGTCAATAGAGTTGTAAGAAGACTTAAGTCAAACCAAAGGTTAATTTTCAACATATTACATTAGTGTTAATTACGTGCACGATAAACATAATAAAAAAGGGTCAAGTGCTAATATAACCTTCTACTAATTATTTTAACCTGTATAACCTCCAAAAAATAAAACCATTTTTTGTCAACACATGCTTTTTTTATTTTCA
>CM071717.1:2072105-2086623 GCA_036630335.1 Physaria fendleri | reverse complement strand
CTCCTTTGTCTTAGCTCTCTATTTATAGGAAAACCCAAAACTCTAGTTTCCACGTCATAGAGATTCACTTTCCATTTTTGCCTGATGGAAAATTTCTTTTTCACCTTTGCACCTTTAAGATCTTTCATGGGCTTTACAACAATATGATTCATAAACCTTTCACCTTTGCAGCTTTAAGATCCTTCATGGGCTTTACAACAATATGACCCATAAACCTTACAGGATCGGTCAAATTAATTTCAGTTTGGTCGGAATAGCAATGTATTTGCAATTACCGAACCAAACCGATTTTAAAGAAATTAGTTGGTTTAATCGGATTAAACCAGTTTCTGATTAAACCAAAATGCCAATTAAACCTTTTTCCCCAATTACCAGCATTTTTAACATTCGAACATACAAGAAATTGATAATATTATAACCCAAATCATTCAAGATCATTACAAGACCTGTTCAAGATGTTGAACCTGAATCCACTGCCCCGTAACAACTTCAACCATCTAAAAATGATAAAGAAAGTATGTCAGAATCGGAAGTGCTTGAAGCATTTGGTGATAACAACAATCTGAAAACCTCATTTACATAAAAAGTGCATCATAAACAGAAATATTTCATTTGCTTACATAGCAAAAGGCAACAAGGATAAGCACAAAGCCAAAAAAAAGTAGGATAGTTTGGTACTACACATAACTTCAAACTATATATGTTTGATTTCCTGAGGATCCGAACATAATAATATTATATTCAAATATTAAGGGAGAAGGTAAGAAAGAATCAATATGAACTTTTTTAAAAAATTACTATGAAATGAACTAAGAAATGATTATAATCTACGACGAAAACAATTCACTTTGGATAGAAAATTAAAATGGGTAATGCTTAAACACCTGTTCAACTTCAAAACCTTAGCTTTAACTTTAGCTTCCACATCTCTTGCTTTTTCAACTTCAAAACCTTAGCTTTAACTTTAGCTTCCACATCTCTTGCTTTATCCTCTAAAATGTCAAGCTCAAAGTTAGTTGTTCTCAAGGCTGCCAATAGGAGTTTAACCTAGCACTGCCAATCTTGTTCTTTAAATTAGTGCAGTAGATGAAAAAAAAAAAAAGTAGCTCAAGCAAAAAAAAAAAAAGTAGCTCAAGCCTTAGTATTAGCTGAATAATGAATAGACCACACAGTTAAACAAACCTCTTCTTCCAACTCGTTTATTCTTTTCTGCGCCGAAGTTAAAGTGCTCTGAGACTGAGATCAAGTAGAATGTGTCAGCAATGTAACTAGCATGAACAAGTATCACCACAAGTATACATTTCAACTAAGCAAATTGATTTGTCAGCAATGTAACTAGCATGAACAAGTATCACCACAAGTATACATTTCAACTAAGCAAATTGATTTCAAACTGAAAAAGGAACCTAATCCAAGAGTAGCAACATAGTAAACCTTAGACATGCTAAGGATTTATAGAGTTAGGATACATTAAAACTATCAATACATTATCCTAAGAGAACTAAAGCAACCTCGAAACTGAGTGAAGAAGACTTCAAATCATGGATCTTTATTTCAGAATACGTTCTTTCAAATAAAAGTTCTTAGCATCTACCTTCTGTATTGTCTCCTTAAGAACAACTTCTACATAATCAGAAAATGACTCGTGAGCAGGGGATCAACATCTTGAACAGCTCTTCAAACTTTACTAAAAAAAATTAGGTATTCAAAAACATTCGATTTCAACCGAACAAATTTTAATGACCTTTTGGTTTGGTAGGTGGGGTGTATATACAAGTGGTTATAATTTCCAGTTTACTTCGGTTTAAGTCGACTAACGGTTCGGATTCAGTTTAATCCGATAGCCGAATTTTCCCAATAGAGCCGCCGATTTTACCCGATTCAACAATTCGAATCACCCGATTGATTGATTTTTCGGATCGGATCGGGCGGATCCGATCGGGTCGGTCCAAAAGCCCTGATAATTTTCACTTAAACATCTTACTGAATTCTAGATCTTAAAATATTGAAAACATAAAATATGAAATGATTAATATTAGAACAACATCAGAATTTGATAAGCATTAGAACATATAAGCATATTAAATAATGTTACTTTTTGTTTGATACCTTTTTTTTTATTGAAGTTAGAAACCTATAAACCAGAAAGAAAGAAAAAAGTAAATTAGTAACAACAACAATATCAAGCATTTATAGTTACTATATTTATTTATGTTGAAGTAAAAATATGAATTTTACAAAAACAAACTTTTTAATCCTGTCGCTTGCTAACTGCTAAGATTTTAATCTTGTAGCTAGTTGAGCCTTCTCGTTCCGTATTTGTTACTATTGCTTATGTGATCTCCTAATTTGGTAACTATTGCTTATGTGATGTCCTAAATTTGGTGTTGTTTTTTCTTTTCTTTTGATCAACTAGATTTTGTTTACTCTATCAATACTTGCTTTACATAATATGATAATGCATAATGCTTAATTTAAATTCTGGCGATTGACAAAGAAAAAGGATTAATTTAAATTTTGTTTTTTTTTTTTTTTTTTTTAATTTTTTTTTTTTTTTTTTGTAACACAAACATCATTCATTATAAAGCCATTGGTCTATATAACCTTACAAGCCAATTTATGGCCACCAAAAGGGATAACCAAGATGGGTATGAAGAAACCACATCATAAACCAAACTAATATAAGGAAAAAAATATTAAAAAAAAAGCTCTCATCTCTTTTACCGAGGCAGTGAAGATATAGCCGTTAAAGTTCTATCGTCCGCTTTGGGTGGCGACGGTCATCTCCGGCGTCACCCCAAGCTAACCATCATGTGTGCTCTTCTTTTTCTGTGTCTGGTAAGTGTCTCTAGTTTTGCTTGCGTCTCTGTCATAGTTCCGGCAACGACGCCGCTTCGTTTGGCCTTCACTTCCAGTGCAGTCGATGATCATTAACTCGTTATGAATGAAATATATTTCAGGGCATATATACAAGCTGCTTTCATGCAGTGCTTCCGACTCGTTAACACTGGGGAAGAACCGTTACTGCTTCCCCCATCATGAACTGCGCCAATCTCATGGTAGATCTGGGTCTCAAACCCTAGGCAAGTTCCAATTTGTCTCAGTCGACAAAGACTCTCACAGATGAACTTTTCAACCAGTGGAGTTCAAGGTTTTCTTGTTACAAATTGGGAGGCTCTCTCCTCATCACACCACTACCACTGGAAACTGGCAGCACAAACGTTGTCCATCAAACCGGCTACAAGTCCGGATGCTAGGCCAAGAGCCAAACCTTATCTACCACTGCTGAACTTACCCTTTCGTCTATCTCATCTGAAGCAGTGGGGATGAAAAAAATCTGAGCCGAGTTCAGTGTATCGAAACCATTCTGAAACGTCTATTGAACCAAACCATTCTGAAACGTCTATTGAACCTCTTGGATTTAGACGTTCAACACGCCTTCCAAGAACCCAGCTTCAACTCTTCTCGGTTGTATCAGCCAGAGACCTTTTCAAACAGGTTTCTATGATAATTTCAAACCCGAAACACGCCTTTATTTGGCTAACCGGACCCTCATCTTTGCTTCTCTCTGAAATCGAGCCATTATTGTTATGATTTCGTCGTTGGCTTGAGTCAGATGATGTGTTCGCTAAGCTTTCATTTAGGGCGGCGGAGAAGAAAACACAGTTGGCATTATTAAACCTAATTTGGAATTTGGACTATAGATCTGTTTGCTCACGAAGCCCAACTGAGAGTTTTTTAATTTATCTAAGCCTTTTGCTTGTTAAAATTTTTTATCCTAATATCTGGATCTTATTAATGTTGTCTGAACTTTGGTTTGAGAAGCCCATCGATTCAGCTCTCCTATTATGAATGAAATATATTTCAGTCCAAGACAAAAAAAAAAAAAAAAAAAAAAAAAAAAAAAAAAAAAAAAAAAAGGGTATGAAGAACTGCATAATACTCTGCATAATACATCGGTCGTAAGGAAATGGTTTTAGCTACTCTATCAAGATTTAGATTCTTGTTTAAATTCTGACATGTTTTCTTGTTATTGTACCTTATTTAAGATTATTTTTCAAATAATTAGTGTTGTTCTTCTATAATGTGCAGACCAAAATCGTTGGGAAAGGAAATAATAACAGCTGATGATGCGTTAGAGGAATTACGGTCTGTTAAAAATGGGCTTCGACAGATTTGGTCGTCACCTCTTTACATGGACCGTGTTCCAGAGAAGGAAGGTAGTGGGAAAAGTTGTAAAGAGAATGGTGTTGGTAGTTGTTTGGGTACACCGAAGAGTCAAAATAATCAGATGAATGAGGAACAAGGATGGAGTACTGTTCCAATTGGTAAAGGCTGTAAAGCTAATAGTGGAGAAAGAGATCTACAGGACATATCAGTTACTAAAACGGGTTCCAGATATGCTGTGTTAGACGATCCTAATGTGGAATGGATATGATGATCCATGGCGAGGAAGATAATAATGTAGAAGATGTTGATGAGTCAATTGAAGAGGACTATGAGTCACAGGAGGAGAAGGCTTTAAAAGGTAGAGCTAGAGGGAAACCTAAGCAGAGGGAAGAGAAACAGACCGCTCCAGGAGGTAGAGGGAGGGGTAGAAGAGGAAAAAAGAATTGAGTATGTCGAATGTTCTTCTGGAACATCAGGGGTTTGAATAAACCCGAGCGGTATAAGTTAGTTAAAAAGTGGATGTCAAATAATGAAGCAATGTTGGGTTGTTTCTTAGAAACGAAGGTGAAAGATCATAAAAAAGAGTTTATTCATAACAATATATGTCCTAACTGGTTGCTGCTGACCAATAATGAGCACCATCAGCTAGGAAGGATTTGGATTGTTTGGAAGGAGGAGGTTGATGTTTACCCTCTTTTCAAAAGTAGTCAGATGGTGACGGTATCTGTGGCTATCAAAGGTATAAGTGTGTTTATCTGCTCGTTTGTTTACGCTTATAACCAAGAAGAAGAAAGGAAAGAGCTATGGGAAGATCTAAGGGACCATATGAACTCTCCCATCATAAATACTAAACCGTGGGTAGTGTGTGGCGATTTCAATGAGGTATTAGAGGTTGGTGAACACTCTCAAACATTACTCTCAAACATTACCAGTTGCAAGTTTTGGTGGAATGCGAGATTTTCAAGAAATAGTAAGGTATGGGAAGTTGTCAGATATTAGACATCATGGGCCTCTCTTTACTTGGAATAATCGGCAAGCTAATAATCATATTAGTAAGAAGTTGGATCGGTTTTTAGTTAATGATTTCTGGTTGGCTGAATTCAAGGATTCTTATGGAGTTTTTGAATCGGGGGGTTGTTCGGATCATTTGAGGGGGAGACTGATGATTGACGCAGAGAGAAGGATAAGAAGAAGTCCGTTTAAATTTACAAATGTTTTGACTCAGTTTGAGGAGTTTGAGCAGATTATAAGAGAGGAGTGGCCAACAACGCCTTTATTTATCTCTACGCAAGCAACATTTAGGTAACGCCTTTATTTATCTCTACGCAAGCAACATTTAGGTTTGCTAAAGCTCTTAAAGGGTTAAAGCAAAAGCTGAAGTTGTTAGGGAAAAAACATCTTTTTGAGATATCAAATAAGGCGAAAGAAGCATTGGAGGATGTATGTCATAAGCAGTTAGTCTGTTTACAAAATCCTACTGATCAACATATTGATGATGAAAAGGAAGCAATAACCCGATGGGAGATGATTTCTGGAATAGAAGAAAGTTTTTAAAACAAAGGGCAAAGGTTCATTGGATGAGAGTTGGAGACAAGAATAATAAGTTTTTCCATAACTCAATAGCAGCAAGAAGGAATATTAACACTATAATGGAGATCAAAGATCGGAATGGCAGAATAGTAGACACAAACATGGAGATTAAGGAAATTGCAGTGTCTCATTTCAGTGAATTTCTGAATTATACTCCTGGGAGTTATAGGGGTACTACTGCTAGTGAGCTTAAGGAGTTGGTTGATTATCGATGTCCACTTGAGGAAACACAGAGGTTGACTCAAGAAGTGACAAGTGAGGAGATAAAAGCTACACTTTTCTCAATGCCTACGGATAAAAGCCCAGGTCCTGATGGATTCACATCAGAATTCTACAAAGCCGCCTGGGGTATTATTGGGGCTGATTTTATAACAGCCATTAAGTCTTTCTTTATTACAGGGTTTCTTCCCAAAGGGATCAATGCCACAATCCTTGCTCTAATCCCAAAGAAAGAAGATGCTTCAACAATGAAGGATTATCGCCCTATTTCATGCTGCAATACTATTTACAAGGTAATATCTAAAATACTGGCGACAAGACTTAAGAGCATTCTCCCTAGTATGATAGCTAAGAACCAAACGGCCTTTCTAAAGCAGAGACTTCTTATAGAAAATGTTTTGCTAGCCTCTGAGGTTGTAAGGGACTACCACAAAGAAGAGATTTCCCCGAGATGTATGATGAAAATTGATATTGCTAAAGCTTTCGCAAGTATGGAAAAGAGTACAATATATGTGGCAGGTATGTCAGAAGTTAGTAAGATTGAGTTAAGGAATTCTTTTCCATTTGAAGAAGGGAAACTTCCAGTTAAGTACTTGGGATTACCACTGCTTACTAGAAGAATGAGCAAAGAAGACTATTCCCCTCTGATCGAACGTATAAGAACTCGTCTTACTTCTTGGAATATGAGGAATTTATCCTATGCAGGAAGAACTCTACTTATATCTTCGGTAATTGCTAGCCTAATAAATTTTTGGCAAGGGATATTTCCTCTGCCTACTGCGTGTTTAAAGGAAATTCAGGTTATATGTGGAGCATTTTTATGGGATGGGCCGTCTCTTAACACGAGGAAAACGAAGGTGGCATGGGAGAAACTATGTTATAAGAAAGAAGAAGGTGGATTGGGACTGAGATCTTTAAAGGATTCGGCTAAGGTCTATGTTTTGAAGATTATTTGGAGATTGATATCTAGCAAGGATTCTTTATGGGCAGATTGGGTGAATTGTCTTATTTTGAAGGGTGAATCTTTCTGGAATGAGCAAACTTCTTATACTGGTTCTTGGATATTTAAAAAAATGATCAAGTTAAGAGAACTAGCTAAGCAGTTTACTGGTTCTTGGATATTTAAAAAAATGATCAAGTTAAGAGAACTAGCTAAGCAGTTTCATCGAGTAAAGATAATGTCAGGGGAGCAAACTTTTTTCTGGTTTGACAACTGGAGCAATATGGGGAGGTTAATTGAAGTATGTGGGAATAGGGGTACAATGGAATTGGGTGTTCAGCTAAATGATACGGTTTATCAAGCTTTGGGGCATATAAGAAGAAGAGACCATAGAAATGAACAATATAGAAAGATCCAGCTAGAGATGAATTCTGTTGCTAGAAGATTACAGGAGCAGAAGAGTGATATTCATGAGTGGAAACAAAAAGATGAAGTATATACAACCAGTTTTAATACAAAAAACACCTGGGAAATGATTAGACAGAGGAGTATAAAGAAAGATTGGGCAGGTAGTGTATGGTTTAAACATGCTACGCCGAAGTTTGCATTTATTCATTGGATGGCAAATCAGGATAAGCTGGTGACTAAGGATAAGATTTATAAATGGAATAATCGAGTTAATAAGGAGTGTTTGTTGTGCCATTTGGAGGAAGAGAATCGAAATCATCTATTCTTATCCTGTGACTATTCGGTACAAGTCTGGAGGATGTTAATGAGAAGGTTTATGGGAAGGGAGTTTACAGCAGAGTGGGAGGCTCTTCATATTTACTGGAAAAGATTTGAGAAGGATAAGATGAAGAGGTTCCTATTCCAATTTGCCTTACAAGCCACAATATACAATATATGGCTTGAAAGGAATAGGAGAAACCATGGCATGGGAGAAATGCCTTACAAGCCACAATATACAATATATGGCTTGAAAGGAATAGGAGAAACCATGGCATGGGAGAAAGAAGTGTAAGGGGTCTAATGACCATAATAAACAGAGCAGTAAAAAACAGAATATTAGTGTTGTTGCAGGAGGATGGATTGCGTTATAAGGATGCCATGGTTATATGGTTAACTTTGGTGGAATAGGTTGAAGGATTGGAATTCACGGAGGGTTGTGATAGAGGTTGTAAACAGGAGGGAAAGGTTAAAAAACATGGAGGGTTGGGCTAGGTGATTATAAGAAGGGAAGTAACACATAAAAGGAGGAAGAATCTAAATCATGGAGTTGACATTGAAAGGTCAAATGAACGAATTGGAGTATATAAGAAAGAAGTGTTGAAAATCAAAGTGAGGCTATGTAAAAAGGTGTAATTGTGAAAAGTTAAAATTGGATCTCTGTAAAAACACAAAAAGTTTTTTGAATAATAGTTTAACATTAATTCAAAAAAAAAGAGATATAACATAGAAAGCAAATTGTTCTCCTCTTAGCTATTTCCAGATAAGACTGATTATAAAAAAAAGAGATATAACATAGAAAGCAAATTGTTCTCCTCTTAGCTATTTCCAGATAAGACTGATTATAAGGCTTAATAGAGAAAAAAGAAAAAAAAAATCAACCTCGGTAACTCAGATAAGACTGATTATAAGGCTTAATAGAGAAAAAAGAAAAAAAAAATCAACCTCGGTAACTTTTTGGACTTGCCTACGGACAGGGCTATCTTCTGTCATCAACATATCCATTTGAGCCGGATTAAGCCCGTAAAAATATTGCGGTACATTCTTGAAGTTCTGCATCACTAAAAAAAAATCTATGTCAGACAAGTATTTAAAAATATTGCGGTACATTCTTGAAGTTCTGCATCACTAAAAAAAAATCTATGTCAGACAAGTATTGTAGCACTCAGACAAATACAGTTCGCCATTCCATTACACAGAAACCAGTGTGTTTTAAACTAACACCAGGTTAGGACATAAGAGAAGTCAAAAGACAAACATAATTTGCTATACAAACTTAGATGATTAACAAGATCGAGTAAAGATATAATTTTTGATACATCCATTGACCTAATTCATAACCTATACAAAGTATGATTTGCAGATAAATGGGCACCGAGGTTAATCAAGTACTTTATGTAAGCTAATCAAAGACAAATTACATAAGTTCTTGAATCAATTCATCACCAAATGCAACAGAGAGAGGGGAAAAGAGCTGGAACTAAGAAGAAATATATGAGAAGGAGATAACAATAGATTGAGAGAAAATGGAAACCTTCGTCTTTGAGATTGTCTCCTCGAAATTGTTTGGAGATATGAAAGAGTTAAGATTCGTGACCAGTGAGGCGATTAATCTCATATGACACGTAATCTCATTATAACTGGAAAAACAAAGTCTTCCATATAATTTAATGAAACTATATATGTATATATAAAGTCGTTCGAAATTCTTCAAACAAAAAATAATTTATGAATTTGGAATTAATCTATAGGATTCAGAGTTTAAAGATTAGAATTTAAAATTTAGGATTTAGAATTTAAGAGTTTAGGATTTAAGATTATATTTAGGGTTTAGAATTTTTTAATTTAAGAGTTTAGGATTTAAGATTATATTTAGGGTTTAGAATTTTTTGTGTGTAATTGTTAAATTTTATAGTAATAAAAAAAAATTCAAATAGAGTTTAGGATTTAAGATTATATTTAGGGTTTTGAATTTTATTTTATTTTATTTTTTTATTTTTGTCAAGAAAATAGAATTTGATAAAGACGTAAATCAAACATTTGATTTTTTTTTTTTTAATCTCTGTAATCCTAAGTGAACCAACCAAACTTGCTGTCTCACTAAAACCTTACTAAAATCTTACTCTAGGTTAGTACCATTTCCAGACATAGGTAAATTCATCAGAATACACAATACTCATAATATTTCAAATCTCAAAGGTTTACGAACCATAACTTCTCAAACTAAACTATAAATCTTATAAAACAAAGACATCGAAATATGCAGCAGAAAAACATTACTTTAGGCTTTTCAAAGCAAATACAAAATCCATCTTTGGCAACAATTTGGAAAACAACTTTAAATATCAGGGCTACAAATCTATATTGGTTCCTCACTCTTCTTCCTTTCTTTCTTACACTTGCTGTTACCTGTAAGATATGAGCTCGGGCCAGCACTACCGATGAGTGAGTGGCAAAAGCTAACTACCCAGCCCCAAACAATCACACATATATCACAAGCAAAACAATCAAGCAAGGCTAACAACTAGCTACACACACAAGTCGACAAAAGATTGACTAGTACGCTACACAACAATTAAAATGCTAATACGGAAGATTAGCTATCTACCAAACACTCACGCAAACAAATCTGCAACGCTAGTACAAAAGACTAATACGGAAGATTAGCTATCTACCAAACACTCACGCAAACAAATCTGCAACGCTAGTACAAAAGAATAGCTAACCAAGACTTAGCCTAGTCTCAATAGGGCCGGGACGACTGTCAAACACAAAGTCAACACAATATTCTCTCTACTACTGCCTAGAGGGGCGACACATCCGGAATCTTCAGGGTTTATTTTAAGAACGACGAAGTCCTAGGTTTCACCCAAGAGAAAGCCTCTCGAGAGTTTAAAACCCTCTCTTAGCCGCAAATACACGGGATAGTCACTTGTAGTATAGATCGGGGTCGATCCACGAGAAATTCTGGTACACATCTACGGAATCTTCAGGGTTTATTTTAAGAACGACGAAGTCCTAGGTTTCACCCAAGAGAAAGCCTCTCGAGAGTTTAAAACCCTCTCTTAGCCGCAAATACACGGGATAGTCACTTGTAGTATAGATCGGGGTCGATCCACGAGAAATTCTGGTACACATCTAGTAATATAGGATTTAGTGTTTACAGGGGGTTCTGTTGGGAGTTTGTTGTGATCCCAACCCAACACGAAAACCTAATTTCTAGAGACCTCGGTGAACTGACCTATGGGACTCTAGATCTTGTAGATCGATCGACTATTCAGATGTTGTTTACGTTCTTGTCTAGAACTCAATACTCGAATATTAAACTACGCCACATCGACTATTCAGATGTTGTTTACGTTCTTGTCTAGAACTCAATACTCGAATATTAAACTACGCCACATTAATGGTCAAAGCCGTCATACCCTAGAGGTTGCAAGGTTGAGACCAGGGACTGCCACACTGCCTAACCACCACCTAAGAAGCATTAATTCGTTCGGGACCGATATGTTCACAGCCTTATTTGACAAGCACTTTCGTCGCCAAAGTTCAATTGCTCATCACTGCCATGTTTAGGTAATCAACGCTCCGCTAAGAGTCAATGTTTATCCTAGGATCATAAGACAGTTGGCTAGAAAGCCTTAAGCATTAGTCAACACAAGATGAACACTTTCTCAAGCATAGTCTCATATATTTGCGACAGATCTACAGATCTAGGGTTTTAGAACCCTTAGGGTCAGAACCCTACTATCCCTACTTAGGATCATAAGACAGTTGGCTAGAAAGCCTTAAGCATTAGTCAACACAAGATGAACACTTTCTCAAGCATAGTCTCATATATTTGCGACAGATCTACAGATCTAGGGTTTTAGAACCCTTAGGGTCAGAACCCTACTATCCCTACTAGATCTAGGGTTTTAGAACCATTAGGGTCAGAACCCTACTATCCCTACTAGAGAGACTGCTCGCTCATAGGGATCCAAACCCTAGAGGAGCATCTACCCTATCACTAGGGAAAAACTAAAACTAAAACTGAAAATAAACCTTTAAAAGAACAACCTTTATTAGAACTTTTTCGTGTGAACTCTGGATGGATTACAAGTGCTTAGGATGCCTCTATTTATAGTGGGCAAATAAATTCGAGATCTTTCTAAAGATGCTATAGTGCTCGAGCGTACCTAGCGCTCGAGCGCTCCATGTCTATTCTAACCTAGATTCGTTTCTAGATCCTTCTTTGCTTATCCACTTTGAGGAATCGTTCCAAGCCTTGACTTAGCTCGAGTCTATCCACAAGGGGTTAAGCTCCAGCGTACCAAAGTGAATACGATTGAGCTCTCATCCTTTCTAGAAGCTTTCGTCCTTTTCCTTTTTTGTATGCAGGCAGGTGATCTGGCAGAAACCCTAGAAACAGGACTTGAGCGTACCCCTATGGGCTCGAGCGTATCTGGCTTCATCTTCATTTTTGTCTCAAATCTTCATAAATCTTCAAGTCTTGGTTGCATCTAGTGCACTTAAGCCTCCAAATGCATCCTTGGTCTTTCAAATGCTCGATTTCTGCTTTTTTTCTCTTTTTCAAGTTATTGGCACCCTTTTTGTATTTCTAAGCTGAAATTTCTTATAAAATATGAAAAGGAAATAAAAAAATACCCTTGAAACACCAAAAATCAGGGTAAGAAACGGTAAAATAATCAGTATATCAAGGGGACACAACTCTAGGATGACTCAACCATAGTCTAACGATCTATGACCCAGAGAGTACTCTTTTCTCTTTTTCGAGTTGTCGGCGCCCTTCTTGTATTTCTAAGCTGTAAAGTTCTTCTAAAAGACAAAAAGGAAATAAATAGACCCCTAAAAACCAGAAATCGCGGTAAAAAAACGGTAAAATAATCAGTATATCAAACTCCCCCGACTTAAATCTTTGTTTGTCCTCAAGCAAGAACACCTTATATCAGAATTGTGCTAGAATTTCTTTGTTTCTAGCTTGGACCAATCCCTTTAATGTGTTTCCTTCGCCTTGCCATGAGCTTTCCAATTCCCGTTTCTTTGACCTTATTCTCAAAATCAACACTAAATTGCATGTGTTCAACTCTGGAGAATCTAGGATCACAATGAACTTACTATGTCTGATCTCTGTGATTCAAGACCATCCTCGATGTATTTATACTTTACAACCCTTCTTTTCTCACTTCTTAGGCTACTAGCCATTTTGTTTTCTAACTAAAGCTTATGGCTTAAAGACCTACAATTCTCCACCACTTTACTTAGCATTTAATTGGAACCACCGAGCAAAGCCAATGCAAAGGTTTCTGGTAGTTATTCGGCACCTTACTTAGCGGTTCATGCTCTAGACATAGCCATGACAGAACTCTTTTTATATTTATTATTTTTTTCTCCTTTCTTTTCTCTTCCTTTTCTTTTATTTTCCTTTTCTTTTCTTTCTTTTATTTTCCTTTTCTTTTCTTTAGTTTTGTCACTTCACTCTTTCTAAGGATAGAAATCAACTGTTCGGCTTTGTTTCTTTTACGGACAGATCAAGGGATATTTACCACTCTGTTACATATTACTTTTATCCAACCTATAGCATATTTGTGTTTTAAAAAGGAAGGGAAAGAGTGGTTCATAAGTTCTTACTGAAGAGCCTTACAGGTAATCCATAGAGGTGCCATCATGATCCTTGGATTCTTTTTAAGTCGAGAATTTCTATTTCTGAAAATAAGTCATTTCTGGGGTTTCGGTCTACCCACTTAACTTCTAGGATTTTAGCTAAGGAAGTTTTATGCTTCAAAACGTTTGAAAAGTCATTACAAATAATATATAGGTTTTTATCTGAGAAAATATTTTGAAAATAAAAATGCAAAATTGAAACAAATAACTGAAGCAAATTTTGAAAAATTTAAAAACCAAAAAAGGAAAAGTAAAATTTTTATAAAAGATTTTGGTTTTAAAAACTATTGATTTTATTTATTTTGAAAATAAAAATGCAAAATTGAAACAAATAACTGAAGCAAATTTTGAAAAATTTAAAAACCAAAAAAGGAAAAGTAAAATTTTTATAAAAGATTTTGGTTTTAAAAACTATTGATTTTATTTTAAAAATCCTTATTTGAGAAAGGAAAAATAATTTTTATTTGGTTTTTGAAATAGACTTTAAAAGGAAAAACTGAAATTCAAAAGCAAAAAGCGAAAAAAAATTTATAATTTTTGAAAATTTTTGAAAATGAAAACACCAAAATTTTATAGTTTTTCTGGTTTATTTAAACTAAAATCTGCAAAATAATAAACGTGTTATTATGGTACAAAGTGCCTCCCCTCAACTTAAATCACAACGTCCCTCTTGTGTAAAAGAAATGAGAGAAACACCGTAAATGCAAATGATAAAAGAAACTAAAATGCATTAAAAAAACGAGTATATACATAATTTGACGGGTTGCCTCTCGTTAAGCACTTATTTTAAGTCTTAAGCTAGACTTCTGGTTCCTAGGTAGTTGTTGAGTCTTTTGAAGCAACGTCCGAGGTCTCGTTTCCTGCTTCAGCTACATGTTTCTCTGCCTTAACAAGTATAGATGTTAGTCCTTCGTCTATACAGTGTTTCTCTTTTCCCCCGGTAGCTCCATGTCATCAATCCTGATCCTACATCAAAACATGTGCCTGCTGTGCGCAAGAAAGGTCGTCCTAGAATTATAGGATCCTTGAAATCAGCGTTAGTATCTAGGATCACAAAATTAGTTGGTAGTGAAACCCCACGAAGTTCTTTTATCGTAAGTATCACATCTTTAAGGACCCTGTCACAACCGCAATCCTGCCTAAGTCTGGATGTTGTACAAGCCTTCGGGAATAAGACCAAAACGGTCATGTTATTTATTTTAGGCAGCT
>CM071717.1:2060222-2072005 GCA_036630335.1 Physaria fendleri | reverse complement strand
AACTCTCGAGAGATCGTGTCTCGAGTGAAACCTGACTAGTCCGGAGTAATCCAGACGACATCAGTAGCCATGTAAAGATAAATGGCTACCATCATCACTACCTCGTCCAGCATTTAGACACATCCCTCATCCTTATAGTCAACCAACTATTTGACTCTTCTGGCTATCATTGGAATGATGACATGCTTAGCCTCTTTCATGACTTTGATCAAGCCTTAATCAGACAACTTAAGCCAAGTATCACAGGTATTCAAGACAGATTAATCTGGCCAGGAACATGTTCTGGTGAATACAATGTTGAAAGTGGCTATCATTATTACCATCAATCCTTACATACTCCAAATGGAGCAGAATCCTCTTATGTAAGTATCATTACATCTCTGTCTAAAAAGGTTTGGTAAATCAATATACCACCTCCTCTTATGTAAGTATCATTACATCTCTGTCTAAAAAGGTTTGGTAAATCAATATACCACCTAAAGCACAACACTTCTGGTGGAAAATCCTAAATAATGCACTACCATTAGCTTCCGCTCTCATCAAGAGAGGTATCCTAGTTGATGAAGAATGTATCCTTTGTACTATAGAGCCAGAGAAAACATATCATTTATTCCACAAGTGTAAGGTCACTATAGAAATTTGGTCTTTAGGGATTGTTGAAGCAAAAGAATGGTATCACACCTCTTCCACTTTTCGTGACTTTCTCTCAAACATCTTCAACCATTATACACAAAATTGAGAGTGTGTTTGATAGAATAGATATATTCATCGTTCTAATTTTAGCTAACTGTTATTTAGTTCTCCTGATTTGTAGCCACTCTCTTGTAACACTCTGTAACTGCTTTGGCTTTATATAGCCTTGTTAATTGAACGAAGCCTTCAAGGGGAATTCCATAACTTTCATGGTATCAGAGCAAGTCATTCTCTGATCTTTTCTTTCACTTTTCCACTTCTCTTCTTTTCTTCTCATATTCTCTTCTTCTTCTTTCTCATTTTTTCTTCTTCTCTCCATGGCTGCTAATCAACCAACAACTGAACGAGCTTTTGGTGTGACCAATATAAAATCACACATCCCTCTCATTCTTGATCTTAACGATCATAATTACGATGCTTCCTCTCATTCTTGATCTTAACGATCATAATTACGATGCTTGGCGAGAGTTGTTCCTCACCCATTGCCTCACATTTGATGTTCTTGGGCATGTTGATGGTAGCTTGCTCCCTACCGATGACAATGATGAAGCTTGGAAAAAACGTGACGGACTCGTCAAGCTCTGGATTTACGGAACACTCGCACCACCTCTATTTCGCATCTCCTTCAAAACCGGTGGCACAGCAAGGGATATTTGGCTTCGCATTGAAAATCAGTTCCGTAACAACAAAGAAGCCCGTGCAATCCAGCTTGACAGCGAGCTCAGAACGACTGAGATCGGAGACTTATCCATACAGGAGTATTGCCAAAAACTCAAATCATTGGCTGACTTACTGGAAAATGTTGACGCTCCAGTCTCAGAACGCACACTTGTCATGTATCTCCTCAATGGTTTAAATGAGCGTTATGATAACATCATCAATGTTATCAAACACAAGGAACCTTTTCCAACGTTTGATAACGCGAAATCAATGCTTGAAATGGAAGAAACTCGTCTGAAAATTTTTTTTAAACCTGCAGCCATCAACGATCATCCTTCATCCTCAACAGCTCTCACTGTTTCTACTCAACCTCCACATATTTCGGCTAACAACTCGTCACAGTCGTTCAGTCAGTCCCGTGGAAATCGCCAAAACAATAGAGGACGTGGACGCTCTTCCAATCGTGGTGGTCGCAACAACTACCAAGGATACAGAAACTGGGGTCCACAATCTTTCTGGAATGGGCCATTTCCACATTGGCCCAATCAACCATATTGGCCACATTTTGGTCCACCTAATGCCAATCCACAGAGCAACTTTAACATGGGACCAAATATTTCTCCAAGGACCATCAATACCAATGACCATCAAGCCAACATCATTGAAAACATGCTCGAGGCATCTTCTCCACATCACGCCACTACAACATTGCCTGATCCCAGCAACCTTGATTGGTACATGGATACCGGAGCCACTGCTCATCTCACCAACAATCCAGGTAATCTCAAATCTAATTTTAATCATTGCATTGGGCACTCAATCACTGTTGGAAACGGGGTAATCTCAAATCTAATTTTAATCATTGCATTGGGCACTCAATCACTGTTGGAAACGGATCAAAAATCCCTGCTACCTCCATTGGTTCTACCCACCTTCAAACAATCTCTCGTCCTCTCACTCTCAATAATGTACTTGTTACTCCTGATATTGTCAAAAATCTCATTTCAGTTCGTAAATTCACGACTGATAACATGTGCACAGTTGAATTTGATCCTTTTGGTTTTTCTGTGAAGGACCTTCAAACTCGCAAAACTCTATTCCGTTGTGAGAGTCGAGGCGATCTCTATCCTCTTCCTGCGTCTCTCACTCAAGCCTCTTCTTCAACAGCTCTTTTAGCCTCTACTCCGCTTCTTTGGCACAAACGCTTAGGCCATGCTAATAATTCTGTCGTTCGTTCTGTTTTTTCTTCTAATTCAGTTGCTTGTACTAAAGGTTCTTTACCGCTTTGTTGTCCTTCTTGTCAACTTGGAAAACAGTTAAAATTGCCTTTTGAACCATCAAATAAAGAAGTGTCTAAACCATTCGATCTTATTCACTCTGACTTGTAGACGTCTCCCATTGAAAGTATGAGTGGTTTCAAATATTATGTTTTATTTTGGATCACTACACTCAATTTCTTTGGGTTTATCCCCTTCGTAAAAAAGTGAAGTTTATTCTAAATTTTTGCACTTCACCTCTTTTGTCAAAACTCAGTTCAATGGTCAAATTTTATCCTTCCAATGCGATAATGGGGGGTGAATACAATAATGCTGAATTCCATAATTATTTCAATACTCACGGCATTGTTGTCAGATTCTCTTGTCCTCATACCTCCCAACAAAATGGGAAATCCGAGAGAATGATTCGAACCATCAACAACACGATTCGAACCCTTCTCTTTCAAGCTCAGTTAAAGCCATGTTACTGGGCAGAAGCTCTCCATGTCGCAGTTCACATTCTCAACATTCTTCTTTCTCATGCGATAAAGAACCAAATTCCTTTTCAGCTTCTTTTCAATAAACGTCCAACATATGATCATCTTAGAGTTTTTGGCTGCTTGTGTTCTCCTAATATCAACCATTCAAATAATCCCAAACTCTCTCCAAGATCTACACCTTGCTTGTTTCTTGGATATCCCACTCAACATAAAGGGTATCGTTGTCTGTTTCTTGGATATCCCACTCAACATAAAGGGTATCGTTGTCTTGATCTTAAAACCAATAAAATTATCATCTCCCGACATGTTGTCTTTGATGAATCCATTTTTCCTTTAGCTGCTTCCCCCACCCAACCTGAGCAGAGCTATAAATTCTTAGACAGCTTCGGTGAGATCTCACCTATATTTCAAGACATTCTTCAAGCACCTATACAACCACCTGCTTCACCTTCCCCGACACCACCTTCCATTTTACATGTGCCTCCTACTTCTTTACCACCCACATCGTCCATTCCCTCTCAGCCAACTCATCCAATGACTACGCGTAGCAAGCTTGGCATTCATAAACCCAAACAGGTTCTTTCTCTTCACACTACGTCTATTTCTCCTTTGCCAAAAAGCCATACCCAAGCTATTTCTGATCCAAATTGGCATCCAGCAATGATTGATGAGCATAATGCAATGATTAAAACTAAGACGTGGGAACTGGTACCCCGTCCCCCAGGGGTTAATATGTTAGGTCCATGTGGCTCTTTAAGCATAAGCATGATGCTCATGGTGTTCTTAACCGTCACAAAGCTCGTCATGTAGCTAACGGTAAATCTCAAGAAAAAGGTGTTGATTTCAATGAGACGTTCAGTCCCATCCGTAAAGCCAGCAACAATACGTACGGTTCTTAATGTGAGTCTTGCTAATGACTGGCCTATACACCAATTTGACATTAAAAATGCTTTTCTCCATGGAGATTTGGATGAAACGGTGTTCATGCATCAACCGCCTGGTTTTGTGGATGGTCAATATCCTAAACATGTTTGTCGTTTAAAGAAGGCAATTTATGGACTCAAACAAGCTCCAAGGGCATGGAACTTGAAATTTAAGACTTTCATCACTAATTTGGGATTTGCAAGCTGCAAAAGCGATCCATCTCTATTTGTGTACAGGAAAGGTGATGCCACTGCATATCTTCTCCTTTACGTGGATGATATCTTACTCACTGCTTCTTCGGTAACTCTACGACTAGTGATTATTAATGCTCTCAAGTCAGAGTTCCCACTCACAGACCTTGGCAAACTCAATTATTTTCTTGGAGTTAAAGTTGATTATTGCAAAAATGGTTTGTTTCTTACACAAGCTACATATGCAAGAGACATAATTAGACGTGCTGGCATGGAAAGTTGTAAGCCTTGTTCTACACCACTTGTTCTACACCAGTGGATTTAAAATCCAAATTATCTGCTAATGCTGGTGAACCTGTTGCAGACCCAACGTTATATAGAAGTCTAGCAGGAGCATTACAATATTTGACTTTCTCTAGACCTGACATCTCTTATGCGGTTCATCAAATTTGTCTTTATATGCACGATCCACGTGTTCTTCATCTCCAAGCTTTGAAACGCATCATCAGGTACATTCAAGGAACGATATCACATGGCTTACATTTACAGAAGGATGCGGTTCATACGCTTACAGCATACTCGGATGCTGATTGGGCTGGCTGCCCGGATACGAGACGTTCGACTTCAGGGTACTGCGTTTTCTTGGGCTCCAATCTAGTCTCTTGGTCAGCAAAAAGGCAACCAACGGTGTCACGATCCAGTGCGGAAGCAGAATATAAAGGAGTCGCAAATGTTGTTGCTGAACTAACTTGGTTACGTAATCTTCTGTTTGAGCTACACTGTCCAATCACCAAGACTTCTGTCGTGTATTGTGACAATGTGAGTGTTGTGTATCTAGCCACAAATCCAGTGAAACATCAGAGAACTAAACATGTGGAACTCGACATTCATTTTGTACGTGAAAAAGTAGCTATTGGGCAAGTAAGAGTTCTCCATGTTCCATCTTCTCTTCAGTATGCAGACATCTTCACCAAAGGATTACCAATGACGTTGTTTGATGAATTTCGATCCAGTTTGACTGTCAGATCCTCTGACGTTGCAACTGCGGGAGGGTGATAGAATAGATATATTCATCGTTTTTTCTTGGGCTAGCGTATTTGGAAAGCAAGAAATCATCTTATCTTCAACCAAATCCGCCAATACATCCCTTCCAACCAAGCTTGGAAAGACAAAGACGAATGGTGTTTAGCCAACCTAACATCCTTACACACTCCTGATCCTTCCTATCCTCAACCCCATATTGATCAGAGTCCACATAGCAACTTTTGTTGCTATAACTCCTGATCCTTCCTATCCTCAACCCCATATTGATCAGAGTCCACATAGCAACTTTTGTTGCTATAGGAATGCTTCTTGGCAGTCACCATTAAGACCCTTTGAATATGGCTGGATCTTGAAGGATGAGACAAGTCGTAAATTTTCCAAAGTCAAGGTAGTTCTACAGCGATCCAAAGTCCTAGTGAAGCAGAGGCCTACAGCCTACAACAAGCCATTACGTGTTTATCTTGACTAGGTTAATCCAACGACACCTTCTTGGGTGACTCTGCCAATTTATTTTAGGCAAAGTAGCTCTCTTGACAGAACTTTCTCATGCGAAACCAACAACTAATGCCCAGTGCGTTTACCATAGTAGAGGATATTGTAGCTCTGTCAAGACGTATGGTACGAATTTCAAATTTGAACTCCTCGCCTAATGTTTTAGAAAAAATTATCAATTTTCAGCGATCCAAAGTCCTAGTGAAGCAGAGGCCTACAGCCTACAACAAGCCATTACGTGTTTATCTTGACTAGGTTAATCCAACGACACCTTCTTGGGTGACTCTGCCAATTTATTTTAGGCAAAGTAGCTCTCTTGACAGAACTTTCTCATGCGAAACCAACAACTAATGCCCAGTGCGTTTACCATAGTAGAGGATATTGTAGCTCTGTCAAGACGTATGGTACGAATTTCAAATTTGAACTCCTCGCCTAATGTTTTAGAAAAAATTATCAATTTTCCTCGCGAATAGAAATATAACAAAAATATCAATTTTTATCGATTAACAAAAAAAATTTAAAAAAAATAATGAATCTTGGAAAATGTATTTTAGCATTTCTCGCGAAGTAGAAATGTATTCCAGAATTTGGTCCAACTTGTTCTAAGCGATAGTGTACTTTATCTAGTGACCCCTAATGTAAAGAAACAAATGTATCCGCCTAGTTTCAAGAACAAATCTCGTAAATTAAAGCTTTCTTGGCTATAATATTCATTTTTTTTTTTCGTTTTTTTAATAACCAAGAAGTTCACATTCACGGATCTTATTCAAAGAATCTTTTTGGCTTTTAATAGTCAAATACAAAGACCCTACCTAGCAAAAAATCTTCTCATAGACAAGAGAAGTCAACAGAAAGTAAACCCTTACAAGCTCTTTAGACTCTCTTCAGAATCAGACCACAATACTAGAGTTGCAAGAAGGGCGATGGTTGCGGTCTCAACTCGCAACCGGTGTGGGCCAAGGCAAGAAGGGCGATGGTTGCGGTCTCAACTCGCAACCGGTGTGGGCCAAGTCCAACTGCTATGCCGCCTGCTTCCAACATCAGCTGCACCTCTTTCTTCGTGAAGTCTACGCTAATTTCATTGTTGATATTAGATTGTAACAGTCCAGCTGCACCTCTTTCTTCGTGAAGTCTACGCTAATTTCATTGTTGATATTAGATTGTAACAGTCGACCAGACATGTATCATACTATCATTCAGACAAGAACATTAACTACTGTCCATTTTGTGTTTGCTTGAGCACTAACTAATGACTAAAAAAATGTGACAGCTTAGCAAATCCGCATAAGTTTTACGACGGACAACCTCTTCAGAAATGTATTGAAGCAAGGGTTTCTTACCGCCTTCTGGTCCAACGACTAATAGACCACTGGTTTCTTTTGTTGTGGAATTTACTGCATTAAGGAGAGGTGTAGCTTCAGCTGTAGCAACCAAACATAACTTGGACTTGGAAATCTATAAACAACAAAAGGTATTATCGCAAGTTAGAAACCACAGATCGTAAGAGTTTGCTTGAGCACTAACTAATGACTAAAAAAATGTGACAGCTTAGCAAATCCGCATAAGTTTTACGACGGACAACCTCTTCAGAAATGTATTGAAGCAAGGGTTTCTTACCGCCTTCTGGTCCAACGACTAATAGACCACTGGTTTCTTTTGTTGTGGAATTTACTGCATTAAGGAGAGGTGTAGCTTCAGCTGTAGCAACCAAACATAACTTGGACTTGGAAATCTATAAACAACAAAAGGTATTATCGCAAGTTAGAAACCACAGATCGTAAGAGTCAGCTTAGAGAGATGTTGAAACATACATGATCCAAGAGGGTATCAAATTTTTTTGGAGGATTCAGTATCATATGATGTAGCCTTTGGCCTGTGAAAGTAAAAGACAAGGCAAATAGTTTGTGATCATACAACTATAATGCCGAGGAAAAAAAAAGGGACAAGATTAACTAATCAAATGTTTCCTTATATCACTGATACTTGCATTGCTTAGCCGCTGCAAAACTAAGACGTTCCAATCTCTCAACCCGGTGTTCAGAGATTATAGGAGATCTTTCTGTTAAAAGTGGGGTAACACTACTCGCTCCAAGTTCCTAAGAAAAGCATATAAACATTTGAGTGGCAAAATATTCACAGGCGACTTAGACCAGACAAAGTAAATACTTACTGTACATTTCTCAATTAGCCAGTCTGCTCGACCACCCTTCAGAGTGCCTGAAACGCACATTTAATCAGTACTCAAGCTAGGCAGAGAATATAATATCTGACAATAAACATTAAGAGCAGTCTCCTTCCTACCAAAAGCTGCAAACACATGCCACTGGATGCCCTGAGGAAGGATCACCTTTTGATCTTCTAGTGCAATAAAATCAACTCCAGTTTTGTCTATGGTTTGTATACAACCTTCTACCAAGCCTCCTTTGCCATTAAAGAGTTCTACCCTTGCAGAGAATAAAGAGCAAGAAATTACTTACATTTACTTAATTGTAATGGTAAGTGATGAGTGATCTTAAAAGCAACAAAGATGCATCCCTAATCATATATAAGTGTTACTATTGATGCCACAGTTACACTTACACAGCTGAATTCATCATGGCAAAGATGCATAAAAATGAAAGGATGATCCATATACGAACACACACAAACATAATTCTAGATATGGATTACAAGCAAACAATTCTAGACTTGAGGCTAGAAACAACAATTCAATTTTTAAAAGGGTTTTCTCATGAACGCAGGCTAATAGCAAAATAGAATGTTGTTACTACCTGTCCTCCGGTTTCAGTCTTAGAACTTTAGCCATATGCCAAAACTCAGAGCCTTGAACACGAACAATACCACCCTACAGTAATCATATTATGATTTATACAGGAAATATTAACATTACCAAGTCACGCAATGCAAGTAACAAGAACATCTAATCAGCCTCCATTCACCAACTGGTACCCAAAATCATCTTCACACTAAAAAGAAATTTTCCCACAGTTTGAAGACTGAACATACAATGAAAATTACTTAGAACTCTGATTTCATAGAATCAAAGTGAATGAGCAGTAAAATTTCTCAAAGAGATACTCTTTACACAGATTGCAAGGGAACAACAAGTATATGAAATAGAGAACGAGAGAGTGTATGTACCTTGCGAGATGGAAGATCATCGGAGAAGAATCGAGGTAGGGAACCGCGAGACTGATTCCGGAGGTTCAAATCCGAAGGTGGAGATGAAGGCAAAGACGCGAACGTCTTGAAGCTGGAAGGCGGAAGCCATGAGCAAAGTCGAGGTAAGAACATCTAATCAGCCTCCATTCACCAACTGGTACCCAAAATCATCTTCACACTAAAAAGAAATTTTCCCACAGTTTGAAGACTGAACATACAATGAAAATTACTTAGAACTCTGATTTCATAGAATCAAAGTGAATGAGCAGTAAAATTTCTCAAAGAGATACTCTTTACACAGATTGCAAGGGAACAACAAGTATATGAAATAGAGAACGAGAGAGTGTATGTACCTTGCGAGATGGAAGATCATCGGAGAAGAATCGAGGTAGGGAACCGCGAGACTGATTCCGGAGGTTCAAATCCGAAGGTGGAGATGAAGGCAAAGACGCGAACGTCTTGAAGCTGGAAGGCGGAAGCCATGAGCAAAGTCGAGGTAAATCGGAAAGTAGTGGACGTGCAGCCGCTAGGGCTCTCATAATTACTCAAAAAGCTTCTCGAACTTTATTTCCGAGTCGATGTCTGGTTTACCCCGTTGCCTTGTCTGAAGTCCCGTTTGCCCCTTACTTATTTTTATTTTTTTTTACTTTCACCTCAGCTCATATGGCTCTTTACTGTTCACTTCATCTTTTCTTTTTTTTTGTCAAGACTATTCACTTCATCATTTTTACTCTTTGAACAAAAAAAGTTCTTTTTTCTTACACACACTTTCTTTTTTTGAAAACATGGGTTGGAGGGTTTTTTTTAATCGTCTACTTGCTATATTATTGGAAAGGCCAAAAGCCCAAAATACAATCTAAAAAAAGGGCTTGCCTACAGATTTTAAACGTCAGACCCAAAGCTAAAGGGCCTAAAGCCCAACAACAACTTACAGAAACCCTAGCAATCAAATTTCTTAACGTTTTGCACTGTAACCTTTATCGCAGCAAAACGCGACAGATCTTTATCCATAACCATAACCGGATAAAGCAGATTGATGGTCTCTAAATCTTCTCTCCGACACGCCAAAGAGGCCGGTAGGAAATATTGTCACCGGAAGAACATCAGACAGATCTTAGCTACGGCTCCACACCGCTCGACTATTCTGTCTCCGGTCTGAAGATTCCGACTACTATGACACCGTTAAATGCCTTTGCATCTTCTATGTTTGCTGGCGAAGATCAGTGTGAACATCTCAAAACTCAAGAGAGATTTACTTTCACCAAACGTTTCAGATCAGTGTGAACATCTCAAAACTCAAGAGAGATTTACTTTCACCAAACGTTTCCAAAGTCCCTAGGCATCTTTGAAGCTACATACAAACACTTAGCCGAGAGATTTACTTTCACCAAACGTTTCCAAAGTCCCTAGGCATCTTTGAAGCTACATACAAACACTTAGCCGACAAGATCCCGTTGGATGACATGACTGAGATCTTTTAGACACTACTAGGTCACGTCTCTACGCGAAAAATCTGAGTTCGAGATGAAATGTCGGCCTCTCCATCTGTTACAAGAGGAGCAAGACTTCTTCCTACACCCGGAAATACGATTTCTTATCGAACATCAAGATCTCTTCGTAGAGACCGACGAGCTAAAAGACTAACCTTAAGCAACACTATCCGTGTAGATAGATAGATCGGGTGTTTGCGAGTATTTACAACCAAAAATACCGTCCCACCGCCGTGACCATGGTGTCGCACGCGCGGCGGACGGTTTATCAAAGCTATTTCCGGTGACCTTAAGAGAGAAGCGAGGATATATTCAGTATGAGAGAGAAAAGGTCTCAAACCTCTTTTTGGCTAGATCTTTAGGTACTTTTTTCTAAGAAGAAAAGTGATGAAATTCAAAAAACAAAAAAAATATATTAGAAATGGGAAAACTGTAAAATAAATCTCAAACTTTTAATTTTGGACCCTTTAAATCCTAAACTATCTTGATGGCATTTTAAAGCCTCAACTCCTATTGACTTCTAAATAATTCGCAAATTTTTTTAAAATTTTACTCTTTTATTCTCGTCGTTAAGTCATCTAACGAACAAAATTAACTTCGTTAATGGATAATTAAACGTACGTTAACTTGAAAGGGGATAACTGTAAAATAAATCAGAAACTTTTAATTTTGGATATTTTAAATCCCAAATTATCTTGATGGCATTTTAAAGTCTCAACTCCTATTGACTTCTGAATAATTCGCAAACTTTTTAAAATTTTACTCATTAATCTCTTCGTTAAGTTATTTAACGGACAAAATCGACAAAGCTCAAATTGAAACACAATAGAATCCCCAAATTGAAGCACAAAATCGATTTTGTGCTTCAATTTGAGCTTTGTCGATTTTGTCCGTTAAATGACTTAACGGACAAAATCGTTAAGTCATTTTACAAAGACATAGATTTGAAAGAATCTATTCATTTGAATGACATTCCAAATCTTTTAATGGCCACTAATCTCGAAAAACTTGATCTTACTAAATGCTCATCTTTGGTGGAACTTCCTTCCTCTGTTCAGTCTCTGAATAAGCAAGAGAAGTTAATCATGTCGGATTGTAGTAATTTAAAGACTCTTCCCAATGGAATCAACTTCCAATCTCTTCATGCGCTTCATCTCTTTTGATGCTGGCAGTTGAATATTTTTTCAAATATCTCAACCAACATCTCAGAGCTCTATCTAAGTTATACAAATATTGATGAATTATCTTCAAACCTGCAATTCGAGAATCTTATTTCCCTTCAGATGGAGGGAGAGGAATATGTCAATAGAATCCAGGTATTAATCGATTTTGTGCTTCAATTTGAGCTTTGTCGATTTTGTCCGTTAAATG
>CM071717.1:2014294-2025783 GCA_036630335.1 Physaria fendleri | reverse complement strand
AAGCTTCTTGCCTGCTCATTAGTCATATGTTCAGAGCTTTGTTGGCAAGTTTGAAAGAGAGTCAACGAACACCAAAGTTTCCTTTTAGATACCTGATGATATATCTCTGCCCAGAACAGCACAAGAAGCGTGTATGCTGAGAAAAAAAGGAGACCTGGAAGATCCAATAATACCCAGCAAAGTGCCTGCATTACCTCAGAGAGGAGACCTGGAAGATCCAATAATACCCAGCAAAGTGCCTGCATTACCTCAGAGCAACATTAGATACTTAAAATATGCATCTTTCAAGATCCATCGTTTCCAAATCAACCAAACAAAACCAAATTAACATACACACCTTGGGATGCACAAGGAAGACTTTCATGTGAAATCCAAACAGAACCGCACGAACTACACACAACAGAGAAAGTAAAGGAGAAAACATAATCAGAAAGTGCTGACCAAAAAAGAGCATATTTTTTTTACTAATTGTTCACCTCCGTTGACGACAAAGTTCATAAGATGAAACACCTTCTGAGTGGTCCAGCCATATTCAGGCACTCTCATTTTTGACGACAAAGTTCATAAGATGAAACACCTTCTGAGTGGTCCAGCCATATTCAGGCACTCTCATTTGGATCCTTATCAGTTGAACCTGCCATTTTATAACCCCATTTTTAGACAAAAGGTCGTGAATTTGCAAAACATCGCAAAAATCTACAGGTGAAAAAAACTCAGTTAACTAACTGAACCTATTAAAGAAAACAGAACAATCAATCAACATGTCTAATTTCCGTGATTTAGCCAAATACCGATGCTTCAACTACGTATACCATAAGAAAGATCGCCACTTTCAGAAAATGGATTATCAACAGAAAAGGAAAGCTAGGTCAAAGAAGCAAGCTATTGATCTATAATCTTAAAATCAGACCTTTTTAAAAACTAATTAGCTCAAAAACAACAATTCAACCACTAATTTCGTGTATTTCTGGAAACAGAAAGAGGAATTAGACTCATACAAGAGCAACAGCGGAAACAAGAGCATAAGCTCCACAAAGAGCGACCAGCCATATTCAGGCACTCTCATTTGGATCCTTATCAGTTGAACCTGCCATTTTATAACCCCATTTTTAGACAAAAGGTCGTGAATTTGCAAAACATCGCAAAAATCTACAGGTGAAAAAAACTCAGTTAACTAACTGAACCTATTAAAGAAAACAGAACAATCAATCAACATGTCTAATTTCCGTGATTTAGCCAAATACCGATGCTTCAACTACGTATACCATAAGAAAGATCGCCACTTTCAGAAAATGGATTATCAACAGAAAAGGAAAGCTAGGTCAAAGAAGCAAGCTATTGATCTATAATCTTAAAATCAGACCTTTTTAAAAACTAATTAGCTCAAAAACAACAATTCAACCACTAATTTCGTGTATTTCTGGAAACAGAAAGAGGAATTAGACTCATACAAGAGCAACAGCGGAAACAAGAGCATAAGCTCCACAAAGAGCGAAAAAGATCCCATCCTGCCACTGAGATGACTCATTAACATCATCCCACCAACTCGTAATCGCCGTCGTTAAAATTCCAGCAATCTCCGCCGGCATCATCGGATCCAAATCCGTCATTCAGGTGATAGAGAAGAATCCAAAATCCGCCGAATCAAAAAGAGATACGATTTCAAAATCCAAGAGGCAAGAGACACGAGTGAGTTGTTTGAATATGTGTGGAAGTCACAGGTCAGATGGCAAAGACAGAGAAAGGGAGGATGAAGAGGATGAAGATGAAATAAGATCTAACGGTTGATAACGATGCGACATTTTCGATACTGTAGACTATCTGTAGCCTTCTAGCTTGTTCACTCACACGTCCTCTGTATATTACATCATTCAATAACCTAAATTAATTAAAAATTGTACTTTTCTTACCCCAAGATTATTTTTTTAACAAAGTAAATGACTATATGATTCTTTGGTAAATTATTTTTATGCCGACCAAAAAAATGGTTAGGTTTAAGTTTTTTTTAAAATTGCAATGTGATATCTCATAGTACTTCAAAATCTATGATTGTTCAAAAGCGTGTAACACATGTCATAAGATACTGTTTTATGACAAGGTGAATCAGGTTAGTCGGCATGACCGTGTTTATCTGTTTAAGAGTGTTGGAGACGTGTTGATATTTGATACATCAATAATAATTATGTAGACATTAACAACAATCGATTAGTATTTATAATAATTATGTAGACATTAACAACAATCGATTAGTATTTACTCCCTCCGTCCATAAATAAATGTCGTTTTAAGATATTTTATTTTAACAAAATTAAGTGTCGTTTTACAAATTTCAATACAATTATCCTAATTTAATCTGTGCCATTACTTAAGTTTTTACAAACATAAATGATCTATTTAGAATAACTAATATTTTATGGCGTTATTTTAGAGTAGTTTAGTGGATGGCGTCTTCATTTTTTTTAATATATATCCTTCATTTAATGCAGTTAATTGGGTAGTAATATCAAGTTAACTATCTCCTTAATATCTGTGAAATCATGTAAAATGACACTTATTTATGGACAGAGGGAGTATCATTTTGTAAATTTCAATTCTTTGATATTGAAATTAAAGAGACGTAAAAGTAGAAAAGAACCATACTAATTAAACACAGTTTCATTGATAATAATATATAACGACAGTACAACAAGGTTGGCTTAATAACTAAAGTTTAGATAATAATATATAACGACAGTACAACAAGGTTGGCTTAATAACTAAAGTTTAACAGTAGACTCAAAACGCAAACACAAAACGCTAAAATGTTTTCTAGTGAAATGACAAAATAGTAACAGTTGAAACGCTAAACCGAACAAAACGATTCTTTTTTGTTTTTTGGTTCCATCAGAAGTCAATACCCGAACCTCTTTACCTTTTTCTTCCACAAGCCTCTCTTTTTGGCCCGTCCGCAAAACAAACGCGAAAATGAGATTAAACGCAAAAAGGTGCGTTCTTGACTTCCTTTGGATTAGCAAAACCCGAAAATAAAACAAACACGACTGAACTACAACTCCTAAACCTCCCTTCTGCATAAACACATCAAGAAATTATGATTATCCAAATAAATGAAATTATAGACCAAATAAACTATTTACCTTAAACTTTGATTAGGTACCATCACAGGCCACAGCTGCTTTAATCCGCTCAACAGTGCATTTAATCAGACTATTAACGGTAGCCACTGATCCAAGAGAGAGTTTAGCCGTTGGAACAGAGTCAACAAGTATCTGAAACGCAACTGTAAGTAATGAACCACCATTAGTAACCACTTCAAGATTATCCTTCTCTCCTTCTACTTCAGTTCCAACTACACCACTTCCTGAACCATCAGGCAAAATAGCAAACCCAGATGGTAATAAAGCTACATAATCTGGATCTCCACCACTTAGGACAACGTTCATAGCCAAAATATCGACTGGTGCATATATCACATAAGATCCTGATGCATCTGTACAGCTTTCTTGTAAGATTAACATGTTGCTCTGTCCTGAGTTCCCACTCTGTTTATAAAAGTCAAGCCTTTATAGACACGCAAAGCTATGGATTATACAAAAACTAAGAACATTACTTACATTGACACGGAGTAAGGAGACCGAGTTCCCAGGATCACGACCATTTGCAATATGAGCCATTTCTTGAACCAATCCTCCGTTGGAGAGTATATCCCACTGTATAAACACAAAACCCTAAAGTTAAGAACTTTCAAATCTTTTTGCAAAATGGGTTTCTCTTTTTTATTTGATTACCTCGCTTCTAGAGTTTTCTTCTCTTAGGAAATCAAACACTCGTTTCGGAGCTACAGGGATCCAAAAAGAAGTAGCAGCGCTCAGAACAATACCCGGAGGTCTTCCTGGATCATCCATGCTTTTCCGGGTCATAACCCGAACATCGTCGGTTCCTGTGGTGGATAATGTAGTCCAGGCGTGTGCAGTAGAGGCGCCAACTCCACTACAGAAGCTCATCACCATTCTTTCCGCTAGTTTCAGCATGCTCTTCCTTCCTTCAGGACTCGTTATCACTTTCATAATTACCACAAAGTAAAAAAAGCTAAACCGGTATTAACCAACTGTTTATACATGTTGTGAACCGATCTATCATCCACCTCCATATGCTCAACCCAAGTCACCTTCAACAGAAAAATAAAAATATCCACAATTCTGCATATAATCTATTAAAATTATCAATTTCGACCTTAATTTTACCTTGGAATAACCATTTTGCAATTCTTGAATCAGACAACCAGAGGGTC
Source organism: Physaria fendleri (assembly GCA_036630335.1). NCBI lineage: Eukaryota > Viridiplantae > Streptophyta > Magnoliopsida > Brassicales > Brassicaceae > Physaria > Physaria fendleri. Next base: position 2,021,495 of record CM071717.1, on the reverse strand, counting down.
TTCTTCTACTTCTAGTGGTTGGACTTGGTCTCAGGCTATCCAAAGAGACATCAACAACTGCCCAAATTCCATCACTATGCTGTTTACAGTACCTAACAAAGTAGTTCTCACGCGTTGGGACTAGTGGTGATGGGACTTGGAACTCAGCTGTCATCTTTGCAAATAGGAAAAAGAAGATCAAACACAAGATACAGAATAGTATCTTGTAAAGCAAGTAAACAAATTAATAGGTTTTAAAGTCTCATACCACTTGTAAAGCCCCATTGTAGTTCCCTGCAACGCCTGTTGAGAGAACTTCTAGAGTCAATGCTCTCGATACGATCCCACAGAACACACTAGACCATTGATTCTACAAAACATAAACAAGACGAATCAGTACTGTTATGTACTAAAAGTTCAAATCTTTATGTAGATAAGGAAAAACAGATTACTACCACATCCATTAGAATCTCAATGAGATTGATACGATTCATGATAACAACAGTAGACTCTCTTGAAGCTTCAGATCTCAAACCTAAAGGTTTTGGTCCTATTCCTCTAGGGAAAGTTCGAAAATACTCTTCTTCATTAAGAATCTCAACTGAATTATCATTTAAAACCCACAAAGGATCACCAGTCTGAGCCATTCTCACAAGCTCCTCCATAGCTGCAACAGCTAACTCCACAATCATAGGCTTATCAGCCTCAGAAGGGATCGAAACCGACCTCAAAATGTCGCTTGCTCTATACATTTCCCCTACGAAACCAGTCTGGCTATTGTTATGATTCCCAAAGTTACCAACTTCAAGATCAAGTGAGCGAGAGGGTATTTGGTTTGAAGAAGTTAGCTGAGGGAAAGAAGAGGAGTTGGTCATTAATGGCTTCCCTACGTATTTAGCAGCTATGGCAGAGATTCTATCGATCTCTTCACGTAGACGAGCATTTTCAATCCTTAAATGTTCTCCACAAAGAGCGAAGAAGATCCCATCCTGCCACTGAGATGACTCGTTAACATCATCCCACCAACTCGTAATCGCCGTTGTTAAAATTCCTGCAATCTCCTCCGGCATCATCGGATCCGAATCCGTCATTCAGGTGATAGAGAAGAATCTAAAATCCGCCGAATCAAAACAGATACGATTTCAAAATCCAAGAGGCAAGAGACACGAGTGAGTTGTTTGAATATGTGGAAGTCACAGGTCAGATGGCAAAGACAGAGAAAGGGAGGATGAAGATGAAATAAGATCTAACGGTTGATAACGATGCGACATTTTTCGATACTGTAGACTATCTGTAGCCTTCTAGCTTGTTCACTCACACGTCCTCTGTATATTACATCATTCAATAAACCAAAATTAATTAAAATTGTACTTTTCTTACCCCAATATGATTTTTTTAACAAAGTAAATGACTATATTATTCTTTGGTTAATTATTTTTATGCCGACCAAAAAAATGGTTAGGTTTAAATTTTTTTTTTTAATTGCAATGTGATATCTCATAGTACAAAATCTATGATTGTTCAAAAGCGTGTAACACATGTCATAAGATATTGTTTTATGACAAGGTGAATCAGGTTAGTCGGCATGACCGTGTTTGTCTGTTTAGGGAGTGTTCGAGACGTGTTGATATTTGATACATCAGTAATTATTGACATTGACAACAAATGATTAGTATTTTGTAAAATTCAACTCTTTGATATTGAAATGTAAGAGATGTAAAGAAGTAGAAAATAAACATACTAATTAAACACAGTTTCATTGATAATTTATAACGACAGTACAACAAGATTGGCTTAATAACAAGAAGTTTGACAATAGACTCAAAACGCAAACACAAAACGCTAAACCGCCTAAACCACACCGAAACGTTTTTGTTCCAGCAGAAGTCAATACCCGAACCTCTTTACCTTTTTCTTCCTCAAGCCTTTTGGCCCGCCCGCAAACAAACGCCCGCCCGCAAACAAACGCGAAAATGAAGATTAAATGCAAAAAGGTGCGTTCTTGACTTCTTTTGGAGATTCTCGAAAGATTAACAAAACCAGCAAATAAAACAAACGTCTGAATTAAAACTCCTAAACCATCTGCATAAACATATACCAAAACATATCAAGAAACTGTGATTTAATCCAAGTAAAAGAAATTATAGATCAAAAATTTGCTTACCTGAAGACTTTGATTAGGCACCATCACAGGCCACAGCGGCTTTAATCCGCTCAACAGTACATTTAATCAGACTATTGACTGTAGCCACTGATCCAAGAGACAGCTTAGCCGTTGGAACAGAGTCAACAAGTATCTGAAACGCAACTGTGAGTAATGAACCACCATTAGTAACCACTTCAAGATTATCCTTCTCTCCTTCTACTTCAGTTCCAACTACACCACTTCCTGAACCATCAGGCAAAATAGCAAACCCAGATGGTAACAAAGCAACATAATCTGGATCTCCACCACTTAAGACAACGTTCATAGCCAAAATATCGACTGGTGCATATATCACATAAGATCCTGATGCATCTGTACAGCTTTCTTGTAAGATTAACATGTTGCTCTGTCCTGAGTTCCCACTCTGTTTATAAAAGTCAAGACTATATAAACATGGATTAAACAGAAACTAACAGATTCAAAGAACATTACTTACATTGACTCGGAGTAATGAGACACTATTCCCAGGATCACGACCATTTGCGATATGAGCCATTTCTTGAACTAATCCTCCGTTTGAGAGTATATCCCACTGTATAAACACAAAACCCTAAAGTTAAGAACTTTCGAATCTTTTTGCAAAATGGGTTTCTCTTTTTTATTTGATTACCTCGCTTCTAGAGTTTTCTTCTCTTAGGAAATCAAACACTCGTTTCGGAGCTACAGGGATCCAAAAAGAAGTAGCAGCGCTCAGAACAATACCCGGAGGTCTTCCTGGATCATCCATGCTTTTCCGGGTCATAACCCGAACATCGTCGGTTCCTGTGGTGGATAATGTAGTCCAGGCGTGTGCAGTAGACGCGCCGACTCCGCTACAGAAGCTCATCACCATTCTCTCCGCTAGTTTCAGCATGCTCTTTCTTCCTTCAGGACTCGTTATCACTTTCGTAATTACCATAAAGTAAAAGGACTCGATAAGTAATTATAACGTTTTTAGCTTATTCCCATAACTTATAAAATCATCAAAATGGCCCATTAGATTACTTACCGGAAAGATCACCGGCTGGCATGTTGCTGGCCATCGAACTGGCTAGCCGCTCGCATTGGCGGTCAAGTGTAGCTATCCAGCGTTTCGCACCGAAAGCTAAACCGGTATTAACCAACTGCTTATACATGGTGTGAACCGATCTATCATCCACCTCCATATGCTCAACCCAAGTTACCTTAGAAAAATAAAAAATCACAATTTTGCATCTCATACTATTAAAATTATCAATTTAGACCTTAATTTTACCTTGGAATAACCATTTTGCAATTCTTGAATCAGACAACCAGAGGGTCTTCTTCTACTTCTAGTGGTCGGACTAGGTCTCAGGCTATCCAAAGAGACATCAACAACTGCCCAAATTCCATCGCTATGCTGTTTACAGTACCTAACAAAGTAGTTCTCACGCGTTGGGACTAGTGGTGATGGGACTTGGAACTCAGCTGTCATCTTCGCAAATCGGAAAAAGAAGATCAAACACATGAGATAGGATAGTATCTTGTAAAGCAAGTAAGTAAATTAATTGGTTTTAAAGTCTCATACCACTTGTAGTGCCCCATTGTAGTTCCCTGCAACGCCTGTTGAAAGAACTTCTAATGTCAATGCTCTCGATACAATCCCACAGAACACACTAGACCATTGATTCTACAAACAGAAACAAGATGGATCAGTACTGTCATGCAGAACACACTAGACCATTGATTCTACAAACAGAAACAAGATGGATCAGTACTGTCATGTACTAAAAGTTAACATCTTTGTGTAGAAAAGAAAAAACAGATTAGTACCACATCCATTAGAATCTCAATGAGATTGATACGATTCATGATGACAACAGTAGACTCTCTTGAAGCTTCAGATCTCAAACCTAAAGGTTTTGGTCCAATTCCTCTAGGGAACGTTCGAAAATACTCTTCTTCATTAAGAATCTCAACCGAATTACCATTTAAAACCCACAAGGGATCACCAGTTTGAGCCATTCTCACAAGCTCCTCCATAGCTGCAACAGCTAACTCCACAATCATAGGCTTATCAGCCTCAGAAGGGATTGAAACCGACCTCAAAATGTCGCTTGCTCTATACATTTCCCCTACGAAACCAGTCTGGCTATTGTTATGATTTCCAAAGTTACCAACTTCAAGATCAAGAGAGCGAGAGGGAATTTGGTTTGAAGAAGTTAGCTGAGGGAAAGATGAGGAGTTAGCCATTAGTGGCTTCCCTACGTACTTAGCAGCTATGGCAGAGATTCTATCGATCTCTTCACGTAGACGAGCATTTTCAATCCTTAAATTAGCAGCTATGGCAGAGATTCTATCGATCTCTTCACGTAGACGAGCATTTTCAATCCTTAAATGTTTTTCAATCCTTAAATGTTGTTCATCAAATGACATTTCTCCTATAGCTGCAGGACCACCACAGTTTGGACATGTTGCATTGTTTAGAGCATCCTTGTATCTACTGTTCTCTGCTCGAAGCTTGTCATTTTCTGACTTTAAAATCTGGTTCTCATTCCTCTCTTGATGTGCCTATAAAGATTCAAAACTTTATCTTCTTTATCTTTGATCTCATCAAGAAAGCAACATACAATTAGCTAGTTTAATGAGGTTGGAGTGACATATCAAATTCATTTGATTAATATGAATTATAACAAATAACATTATAAAGATTCAGACCAATTCATACAAATCAAAGGAAAGCAATGAGTCAATATATAATCAAGATTGGTTTTGTATTGTATACCTTCATTTGAGTACGTTTGTTTTGGAACCAAAACTTGACTTGAAGAGGTTCTAAACATAGCTGACGACTCAGCTCTTTTCTTTGTTTATCATCTGGATGAGGACATTCCTTAAAGAATCTGCAAAAAAATAGATCCCAAAAATTAACAAACATAAACCCTAGCAAAATCCCAAAATCAAGTAGCAATAAGATTTTCAAGTGGGAATTAAGTTTTCATACGATTCAAGCTCTTGAATCTGGTGCTGTGTGTGACGGTGGTAACGCTTCTTTTTGTTAGGACGTTGATTAGGATCTTGAAGCTCTTCTTCTAAACGCTTCTTTTTGTTAGGACGTTGATTAGGATCTTGAAGCTCTTCTTCTAAAGGATTCTCCATAGTTACTTCTGCACCAGACTTAGTCTCGAAATCCTCTTCTCTACTCCCAGTAATACCCAAATCGTTTTCTGAGTTTTTAGGAGTCATATCGAACATATGATGATGAGACTCAAACATGTTTGGATGATACATGATGCTTGTCGATTTTGGAGCTTTTGATTTTGCCTTGAAATCTTCCCTAGATGATTATCCAAATCATTTTACACGGTTTCCCAAAGTATATCTTCTCACTGTCCTAAATCAAAGATCAAAATGGTGATGTTTATATATATTGACAAGAGAAGAATCACAGTATTAATAGAAGATAATCTTGGTTTATGGAAAGTAAATAATTAATAGACATATATATATTTATATGGTCCTTTTCACAAAAGAAAATATTGGTCTTTTTCTGTATATTTGATTGTTATTTTTTTATAAATAAACGTTTATATAAGTGTATGTATTCATCTTATCAAAAAGGTAGGAGTAAATGCACCCACTACGTGACATCACCTTGGTTCATATAAAATACTATCGAGAAAATCAATTTTAAAAATATGAAACGAATATTCCGATGAATATTTAAGTATAATGCATAATAATAAAAGAAAATTAGAGAGGAAACTGTGTTAAAACACTAAAAGGACAAGTTTCTTAGAATCAATCTTGAAAGTCACAAGACTTGAGTACACACATCATCGGATTTACAAGAAAACACAGTTGTAAAAGGATGACGAAATTGTCGATCTCTAAAGAAAACCCTAATTTTAAATTTACAGAATATATGAACAAAAATCATTTGCTTTGACTTACTTTTAGAGTGAATCCCAAAATAGAATCCAAGGAAAAAAAAAGTTTTAAAAGCTAAAATAAAAATAAAAAATCCAATCGGTGAAATTTTTTAGTATGAAAACAGGTAATGAAAGAAGAAAACAAAAAACCTAATTAGTAATAAAAATGTAGAATACATATTGACTTAATAAAACAGTTGACTTTTAGTCAATGGTCCTTTCAACATAACTAAGAAGAAAGATTCGTCAAAACTGAAACCTCTTTTACACTTCTAACTCCAAAGAGATTTATTAGGTGGTTTATTTTGAAACGCTTGTTTTCAGATCGGGACACAAAAACACACATTAATGTAAAACTAAGACAAAAATAAAATGCAGATCATGAAAAAAAAACGGATCCGATTACTATGAACAAACAACATGCAATAGATAGATCCCATTCATGTATGTATATATAAAGAGACAGTGAGAGATCTTACTTTTGGACATATAATGAAACCCTAGCTCGTATTGTTATCTGCTTTTCTGGTTCTTAGGGCATAACCTTTGGTTTTTAGGCAAATCCTTAACCTTGAGAAAGGTAGTAACACTATTGTAACTTTTTAAAAATGGAGAATTTGGGGGAGGGGAGAAAGGAAGAACTAACTGAAGAAGAGATGAAATGAAAGGATGTGGCAGAAGGAAAAGGAGTTATTGCGAAATGCATTTATGATTATCGAAAGCTCCATTAATGCTTTTAGTGAGAAAAAAAAAAAAATCATATACTACTTGTATATATTTGTAGAGATATAAACAGTTTTTTAGTTCATCAGTTTTCGAAAATGAAAAGAGAATTTACTGTTTCACTTTGACCTCATGGATTCTCTTAGAGCAAGAAAAATATATTACTAGCTATTAGTATAAATTATGCTTAATTGCTTAATTATGGTCTGTTATTCATTTTAGGAGTCTAATGTATTTATATGTTCAGATTAATAAGTTATTAATTTTATTTGATGTGTGTTGAGCATATATATTGCACATAACTCCACATGTGTCTCCAATATACATAGACATATAAATTAAAATTTTTGTATGTTTTTAAAAGCTCACATAAATTAGCATTAGAATATATCAGTCAATAATCATGAGATTGTAATTCCTT
>CM071717.1:1994707-2008215 GCA_036630335.1 Physaria fendleri | reverse complement strand
CGAAATCACTATAATAAAAGGAATATCCAAATAAACATCTACTCAATTCATAAAAATAGTTGAATCCTCAAAAATAGAGTTTAGTGAATTAAGAACCGGTGGGCGAAGAAGACACCACGGCGGAGGAGTACGTGTGGTTGACGAGAAGTCAATCTCTGAACTCGATCAATCAGTGTATCGTCGATCCTCTGTGGTTGACGAGAAGTCAATCTCTGAACTCGATCAATCAGTGTATCGTCGATCCTCTGGCATCCGAATTGGTCAATAAGCTTGTCGTAATCAATCTTTCCGCCGTCTTTGGTGGAGACTTCCCATGGATTCACCACCTGATCCGAAGATTCAGATTCTTTCTCGATCTTCTTATCCACCCCCATCCCGAAAATCTACAAAAATGACATCAGAATCGATGGATTCAAAAGCCGAATTAAAACGCGTCTTGATTAATAAACAAACTGAAGATAGCTGACGGCCATTTTCATCTAAAAGGTACCTATAGAAGTTTCTGCTGATAAGACGGCGCGGCGGCGAATTTGCTACTGGGGCGGTAGTATAGGAAGAATAAAACTAGGTTTCTTTTTGGGGGTCAACAGAATAAAACTAGGTTTATATATTATTACCATCAAGTTTATATATGACAAATACCCCCTCGGAAGTCAAAATTAGAATATTTAAAATTTAAAATCTGTTGCGCGATAGTCTTTTATAATATTCCTCTTTCTTTCAGACCAAAAAAAAATATATATATATTCCTCTCTTTAGAAATTTATCTGTTTGTAACATATCTTCTTATATTATTTGTTAAATACGATTTCAAAAAAACTATTATTACACTAGAATATTACGTTATTTATTATTATAAAATTAGGAAAAAAAATCATTAAAATATTTAATTTTACAAGATTTACCATTTTAATTATAAACTTTCGTATAGATCAAAATAATACTAAATTTTTGTTGATTGGATCATTTTAAGTAGGGTTTAATGCAAAAAAACACTCGACCTCTATCGAATTTGAAAATTTACCCTTCACCTTAGGAAAATACAAATTAACCTTTCACCTCAAAGTTAAACATCAATTTAGCCCTTAAAACAGTTTTAATTTTTACATAAATTGACAGATTTTGCTAATATAAATGTTTGCTATTTTGTTTTAAACACTCGACCTCTATCGAATTTGAAAATTTACCCTTCACCTTAGGAAAATACAAATTAACCTTTCACCTCAAAGTTAAACATCAATTTAGCCCTTAAAACAGTTTTAATTTTTACATAAATTGACAGATTTTGCTAATATAAATGTTTGCTATTTTGTTTTGATGTTTGCTATTTTGTTTTGATTCAAATATGATATTTTAGACTTGGTTTTTGTATGAATTGATAGAGGATTTTTTTTGTTTAATATCTATACGACATGATATTTAAATCCAAATTATATAGAAAACGTATATATTAACAAAATTCTATCAATTCATGTAAAAATAAATAATGTCTCAAGAGCTAAATTGATGTTTAATTTTGAGGTGGAGGGTTAATTTTCATTTTCTTAAAGTGGAGGGTAAATTTGCAAATTCGGTAGAGGTCGATGGTTTTTTCACATTAAACCCTATTATTTTCCAACTAGATAAAATCATCTAATTTTCTGTGTGATAACATTTAAAACACAAAATTAATAGACTTTTTTTTTAACAGGTAAACTAGTGGATAATAAGTCCATCAACCATGTGGGATCAATGATCAATCCACTGACCCCGGATTCTAATGTCCATAAAAGTGAGGGAACCTATCAACTAGCCTATCAACACCGAACAATTAATATACTTTCTTAAACCTCTTCTTCTTCAATTATTATTTCTAAAACTAAAATTAAAATTTTATTTAATTTAATATTTAAATGTTTAACTCTGAATTCCTCCGATCTTGTCTAACCGACTATTGGTTGTGGTCGGTATTTGGTTGATATTGACGAATACCGACCAAACCCGTTATAGGTAAAAGATCCAATTCTAGTAGTGTAAAGCTTTTGCTCTAGGCCTTAAATATTGTTATATAGATCGATAAAGGGTTTTTTTGTATATAGAGTTATCTTTGCCCTGTTGGATTCTGCCAACATGAGCATAGTTCATGTCTTGGGTTTGATAGTTTATCTGACATTGTTTTTTCTGTAGGGCCACAATTTTTTTAAATGCTGTAGGACCAGGGGCGGATCCAGAAATTTTTTTTAATGGGGGCATAAAAAAAATTTCAATAAATACTGGGGGCATATATATAAATATGTTATATAAAATCTGTAATTTAATTAAATATATAAAGAAAATTTAAAAAAAAAAAAACAAAAAAATTGTGGGGGCATATGCCCCCATTACCACTAACGTGCGTCCGCCACTGTGTAGGACACAAATATTATCGGACCGGTCCTGATAGTACGACTAATGATAATCCATAATTTGTGTTGTTGCTAGTAATACAGTTTTAAGAAGAAGACGATCTTCGATGAACACACTTTAGTTTTTTTTTTTCAATAGTCTCAGGCAAAATTTGCTTAAGACGACAGGCAAGAAAATGCAAAATATATAACCTTATATATGGTAGTTCAAAAAAAAAAATATAACCTTATATATATATATATCATGTTCCAAAAAGATATATTACTTATCAGTAGGTGAGATGTCACTGGTCAATTTTTTGATATTCAGTGTAGTCACTTGCAAATAGGTGAAATATCTCGTCAAGTTGCAAACGTTGTTAATTGATTGCAAAAGTTTTAATGAAAAGTATATGTTAACATCGCTTTTTTAAGAAAAATTGCCAATCAATTAATTCTTCAAAAACATTTGCCATTGACAATTTTGATTTTACCCCATTTTTTTCAGATTGGACGTTGGATCTCTCTATAAAAGTGAATGTTGAAACCAACGTTCTCTCATCATCTCTATACCTCTCTCTCTTAGCAAAAGGAATTAAAAAAATGGCAAATCATCTTCAAGATCCCTTAACCACTTTCCCTAAGCCAAGTCCAATAAAAGAAGATACAGAATACGAAGAAAGAACAGTGAGCTTGCAAGCGGAGACTATCTTAACCAACGTGACCTTCTCCATGGTTTTCAAAACAGCCTTGGAGCTTGGTGTCATCGACACCATCGCAGCCGTAGATCAAGGCGTGTGGCTCTCATCTTCTGAAATCGCCCTTCGTCTCCCGGTCAAACCCACTAACCCGGAGGCACCAGTTTTGTTGGAACGGATGCTGGTTTTACTAGTCACTCACTCGATCTTGAAGTACCGATTGGTTCAAAGCAGAGAAAACAATCAAACCGTGAGAGAATTTGCTGCTGAACCGATATGCATGTTTTTCTTGAACCGTGGTGACGGCTCGGGTTCTCTCGCACCTCGCCTCATTCTTGCCCTAAGCGAAGCCTCTTTGAAGCCTTGGTACGTAGTAGTTGATCTTGAGTTACACTAAGTTAGGGAGTAGCCCTTTTAATATATATTTGAATATTCATTTTTTTTCAAAGGACACATTTCAAAGACATGATATTAGAAGGCAACGACGCATTCACCTCAGCTCATGGCTTGAGACTCTTTGATTACATTGCTTCAAACAAACTATTCCGGGAGATGTTTAATAGGGGAATATCAGAACGTACTATCTTGATCATGAAGAAAGTTCTAGAAGTTTACAAGGGATTCGAAGGTGTAAACACTTTAGTTGATGTGGGAGGAGGAACTGGAACTGTTCTAGGTTTAGTGACTTCCAAGTATCCTCATATTAAAGGGATCAATTTCGACATAGCCGCGGTTTTGAGTAATGCACCTCTTTATCCAGGTACAACACTAACCGACAAGTTGTAAGTGTATAGTTTTGGTTTTGTATTAAAACTAAATATATATTCATTATAGGTGTGGAGCATATTTCAGGAGATATGTTTACGAAAATTCCAAAAGGAGATGCTATCATTATGAAAGTAAGTTCACACACATGTATATATATATATATATGCACTTCATGACATACATGTTTTTCATGGTCAAAACATATACTGATTACGTATAAGATGACAGTCTGTACTACATGCATGGAGCGATGAAGATTGTATAAAGATTCTAAAAAATTGCTGGAAAAGTGTTTCGGAAAACGGAAAATTGATACTGCTAGACATGATTAAGCCCGAGGAACTGTATAACAAGGACCCTTCTTCTAAGATTGTGTTATCTATGGACATTACTATGTTAACACAATGTTATGGTGGTAAGGAACGGTCTTTTGCTGAGATCAAGACCTTAGCCTTCGCTTCAGGGTTTCTTGGTTGTGAAGTCATATGTCATGCTTATTCATACAGTATGATCGAATTACACAAATAGACTCTTACTTTTGTCAAAGGTTGAAGCTGAATAAGTCAAGCTAGTTCTAAGGAGATGAACAAGTCCTTTCTATTTTTGAGTTTGATAAGTTAGTTACTTGTGTCAAAAAGTCACCAGTCATGTTGTATAAGTGTGATTCAAAAGTCATGTTTGTTTAAGTAAGTAGTAGTTCGAGTCTATAAATAGAGTCTAGGAGTTCTAGCAAAAAATATGTGTGTTGTGTAAGTTGTAATACGATTTCACTAAGGCAATAAAGAACGATTACATAAAAAACACGGAAGCAACCATTTTTCCACATCAAAGAATTTAATGTAAGAAGACAATACAATGACAAGGAATCAGAAAGAGCGGAAGTCTCCCCAGAGAATAGATTCGACGGAGAAATAAGCAACTAAAAGAAGCACAAGGAAAAGCAATACTATGGAAGGAAGTCTTTTCAGAGGAGGTCTACGAACAAACGAACTCGAAGAACGCCAAGACCACTCCCCAAAATCAAAAGAACAACCAAAGTGATCGAAAGAAGAGAACTAACTAGCTTAGGATCCACACTGGACAAGACTACAATACTATGACTTGCAGCTATGCAGCTAAGGAATGCCTTCGTAGCACCTAGAGTTATCAATTTTGATCCGCATCCTTGGAGAACCTTAAAATTAAAATCTCATCTAACAGTTTTTGACATATCCTATTTTATAACACACTGAGGAGTATAGGACGACTTATTATAATCTTGTTTTGTGGCTAGTAATACATTTTCAAGAAGAAAACTGATGAACGCACTTTAGTTTTTCTCGATAGTCTCAAGCAAAATTTGCTTAAGACGACTGACAAAAAATTTCGAAATAACCTTATGTATCATATTCCAGCTAGAGATAGGACAAAAATATTTAATAGTCTTTCTTAAACATCCTTCTTTGGACAGTAGTAATTTTTTTTCCGAAAACCGTCCGAAAAGCATTAGTAGTAGCTATAAATTCATCGGGCGGGTTAATATATTAGCTGGCCGATTAAATAAAGCCCCTTTGTATCCATATATTATAGCAAAGTTCAAAAATTCACTAAGCGGTATCTAGGCGTTCGACAGGGTCTAGTGCCTAGGCAGATATATCGGGGTCTAGGCGGGCTAGGCGTTAAACATTTTTAATATAAAAATAATAAAATATAACTTAAAAGTTAAACATTTTTAATATAAAAATAATAAAATATAACTTAAAATATTCTGTTTTCATATAATTTAACTCAGAAAAATCAAATATTCTAAATTTTGTTAGAAATTAACGCAATCTAATTTTTTGTAAAAGAAAACACTAAATTTCTCCAAATACACCCACTTAAACCACGTGATCATTATCTGAAAATTTCTCCAAATACACCCACTTAAACCACGTGATCATTATCTGATTCAAGCTCAATATAAAGGGCAATATCACGATCTCATCAAACTCAAGATCATTTGGAGCTGATACGCATGTTCATTATTAGACTCTCAATCTCTTTCATTTGGATCTATAAACCATTCTTCAGCATTTCTTTCATCTCTGTCATCTAGAATCACATCAATATTTTTGTTATTGATCCTTTCTCCCCTGAACAATTTGTCATTAAATTGGACAAAGACTAGACTATTAAGTCGATGAACATCTCTTATTTTTTTTAATATAAATTCTTGGTTTAGTTCAAATTATTTGAAAATTTTTAAAAATCAAACCGGATTAAACCGGTGAATTGACCAAGTTTGCCGATTTTACCCGAATTAGACCGCGTAGACCGCCTAGCCGACTTATTAGGCCGAATTGACAAGAATTAGACCGCGTAGACCGCCTAGCCGACTTATTAGGCCGAATTGACAAAAATCGTGGCGGTGTGTCAATTTTGACAAAAATCGTGGCGGTTTGTCAATTTTGAGTGCCTAACCAGTGCCTAACCGCCGCCTAGGCCGATTTTTTAAACATTGTATTATAGTAATGGAAGAACCATATGGCCTGCTTGATCCTCCATTACAATGGAAGGTGATTAAGTAACCTGTACATATATAGAAATAAAGGTTAACTTAACGTGTATATATATATTTATCCAATAGTGGTTTATTTGGCAAAATAAAAATAAAACTCAAAAATCAGGTAGTCGAATATTTGATGTAGGAGAAAAATGTCAAAAAAAAACTCTCTAAATTTTTAAACAATTTCATTTTATTACGCGAACTATTCCGTTTCTATAATAAAATATAAAATTTTAAATTAACATTATTTTAAGACATGACGGTAATGAGAATCACAGAAAAACGGCGTTAATTTTCTTCCATTAAATGATGACATGGTACAGAAACTTCTGTTGACGTGAATCAATCACATAGTTATTTACAAAAAAGACACTAGGTGGAATCGAACCCAAAACCTCAAAATTATAACATTCAACCGTCATGCCACAATTACTTTACATGCACATGTACAATTTGAATAAAATATAATTATATATTTTGGAATTATTATAATTTGAATTATATATTTTGAAATTACTTGTTGAATAAAATATAATTATATATTTTGGAATTATTATAATTTGAATTATATATTTTGAAATTACTTGATAATGTATATTATATATATTTTTAAAATATATACTTTAAAAAATATTTATACTATGTATATTTTAAAATATATATTTTAGAATATAATAATTTCAGAATATATAATTCGAATTATAATTTATATAATTTATTTACATATATATTATATGTTCTATAAATTGTAGTATAATATACTATGTATAAATTATACATATACATGGATGGTCTGGGTTCGATTCTATATGGTACCATTTCTATAAACAATTATTTGATTGGTCCACGTCAACAGAAGTTTCTGCGCCAATGTCACGTCGGCACCACATTTAACGAAAACAAATTAAGGCCATTTTCTTTTCCGTTATCCATTACCGTCCTGTCTTAAAATACTGTTAGTTTGAAAGTATGTGTTTTATTATAGAAACAGAATAATTCGCGCATTAAAATTAAAATGAGGTTATCTAAAAGTTTAGGGTTTTTTCACATTTTTCCCTTTGATGTAGTGAGTGACCTTCCCTTCTTTTTGAAAAGAAAACCTAAAATATTCGTTCTTCTTCGTCTACCTAATCTACTGCACTGATTTTCTTCTGTTTACCAATTTTCTTTTTTTTTCTTCCATAGTTCCGATAACCAATCTTTCAAGAATTATGAGTGGTAAAAGCTAATAAATTTGATGTGATTTGAAAATTTCGGTTCATCAATTACCGATAACCGAAACGGAAAAACTTGAGAACCGAAACACAATTATATTCTTCCCGATTGGTTTTCGGTTCATCAATTACCGATAACCGAAACGGAAAAACTTGAGAACCGAAACACAATTATATTCTTCCCGATTGGTTTTATCTTTCTTGGTTAATTTGGTTTGGTGCATTAATTTTTCGGTTCCTCCGATTTGGTGTATTCTGTTTGATTCCGAATGTCCAGCCCTAGACTCTACTCGTATAGGTTCACATCGTTTGTCAATTGTCAATATCTGAGATATCACTTCACTTGTCAATTTTTTTGATACCCGTGTCATGCAAATATGTGAGATATCACTTGGCAATAGGTGAGATCACTCGTCACCAGGGGCGGAGCTAGTGCCATGTGAGGGGGGTCAATTGACACCCACAACTTTTACAAAATAGGTTTATATATATTACTAATTGGTCATTTACTTCATATTTTGGTTTGAAATTATAAGTTTGACCCCCTCTATTAACTGAAAATTTTTCTTTTGCATCCATTTTATTATTCATAGTCAATTTTAATTTTACTTGTACTAAGATTGACCCCCATTATTTGGTTTTCTACCTCCGCCACTGCTCGTCACCTGTTTTGATACTCAGTGGTGTCACATGCAAATAGATGAGATATCACTTGTCGAATGCAAACGTTGTTAATTGATTGCAAAAGTTTTAAAGAGTTATAGTCGTATGTGCTAACATCACTTTTTTAGAAATTGCCGATCAATTTAATTCCCTGTTTTCTTTTACTTCCTCTGTTGCATTTTCTTTCTTCAAAAACAGTTGCTATTGATGTTAAAACAGTCTTTTAAAAATATAATTTAACCACTTTTCATAAAAAGGAAATTAAAAAAAATACAATTTAATTTTTTAATTGTATAATGTTTAATTGTATCGGTAAATTTATAAAAGTGTTTATAATTGTTATAACTATTATTATTATTTGTTTGTCAAAACGTGTATGTAGTTGTATTTTTACTATTGACAATTTTTATTTTACTCTATTTTCATATTGGACCTTGGATCTCTCTATATAACTGAATGTTGAAACCAACGTTCTCTTACCATCTCTATATCTCTCTCTCTCTTATCAAAAACATGGCAAATCATCTTCAAAATGGCTTAACCACTTTCTCTAAGCTAACTCCAATCAAAGAAGATAAACATGGCAAATCATCTTCAAAATGGCTTAACCACTTTCTCTAAGCTAACTCCAATCAAAGAAGATAAACAATTTAACGAAGAAACAGTGAGCTCGCAAGCGGAGAGTATCTTATCCAGCATGGTCTTCCCAATGGTTCTCAAAACAGCCTTGGAGCTTGGAGTCATCGACACTCTGGCAGCCGTAGATGAAGGCGTGTGGCTCTCGTCTTCTGAAATCGTTCTTCGTCTCCCAACCAAACCCACCAACCAGGAGGCACCAGCTTTCTTGGACAGGATTCTTGTTTTTCTAGTAAGTCACTCAATCTTGAAGTACCGTTTAGTTGAAAGCAGAGATCAAACGGGTAAAACCGAGAGACAATTTGCTGCTGAACCGATATGCATGTTATTACTAAACCGTAACGGCTCGGGCTCTCTCGCCTCTAGCTTCTTGTTAAGCCTAAGCGAAGCCTCTTTCAAGACTTGGTACGTCATCACTCACAAACTGGTTCGGCAATACAAACTAATGAATTAGAATATTCATTTTTTTCTGTAGGACACATCTCAAATATAAGATATTAGAAGGCAAAGATGCATTCACCTCAGCTCATGGCATGAGACTCTTTGATTACATTGGTTCAAACAAACAATACGGTGAGATGTTTAATAGGGGAATATCAGAACGTACTATCTTAACGATGAAGAAAGTTCTAGAAGTTTACAAGGGATTCGAAGATGTAAACACTTTAGTGGATGTTGGAGGAGGAATTGGAACCGTTCTAGGTTTAGTCACTTCCAAGTATCCTCATATTAAAGGTATCAATTTCGACATAGACGCGGTTTTGAGTAATGCTCCTCTTTATCCAGGTACAACACTAGCCGACAAGTTGTAAGTGTTAGCTTTGGATATGTTTTTATAATAAATATACATTCATTACATATAGGAGTGGAGCATGTTTCAGGAGAAATAAATATACATTCATTACATATAGGAGTGGAGCATGTTTCAGGAGATATGTTTAAGGAAATTCCCAAAGGAGATGCCATCTTCATGAAAGTAAGTTCACATATATACTTCATGACATCTTTTTCATGGTCTAAACATATACTGATTATGTATAAGATGACAGTCTGTGCTACATGATTGGAGCCATGAAGATTGTATAAAGATTCTAAAAAATTGTTGGAAAAGTGTTTCGGAAAAAGGAAAATTGATACTACTAGACATTATTATGCCCGAGGAACCATATAAAAACGACACATCTTCTAAGTTTGTGTTATCTGTGGACATGTTTATGTTAACACAATTTTCGGGTGGTATGGAAAGATCTTTTGCCGAGATCAAGACGTTAGCCTTTGCTTCGGGGTTTCTTCGTTGTGAAATCATTTGTCAAGCTTATTCATACAGTGTTATCGAATTACACAAATAGATCCATAAGTTTTCTCAAGGTTGAAGCTGAATAATATTCATACAGTGTTATCGAATTACACAAATAGATCCATAAGTTTTCTCAAGGTTGAAGCTGAATAAATCAAGCTAGTTTTCGCCGAATAAATCAAGCTTAGTCTTCAGGAGATGAACAAGTCATCTCTGTTTTTGAGTTTGATGCAATTTCATTTTCTTAATTTTCTGTTGTTCTTTTGTTTCAGTTGTTGTAAGGCTTGTTTAAGAGCCATTGTTCCTTCTTTTTTTTTTCAATAATACCAAAAATTCACAAATCTCAATTCTAACTTATTTCTTTTAATAACATTGTATTTCTCTTCTACCCACCTTTTTAAAAAAAATGTATTTCTCTTGAAATAAAACTCGCGGATGCTTGACAAAATAATAGAGAAGTTTGATCCCAAATCTATCTAAACATTTGGCAAATTAGATGTTACACGAAATTTGAGGTTATGGGTTCGAAACTTGAGAGGTGTTTTAAATTAATAAGGAGAAAACCTGTCCTGGGTGGATCTCTTTACCTTTAAATAGAAAACAAAAAGAAGTTTGAGGCTTTTTATCTTCTTCTAAATTTTAGGTACAATATCATTGCAAATCATGCTAAATGGATTGTTGATAATAACATTAGTAATACTCCGCCTTCTTTCTTAAAATCCTAGCCGCCTGATCTCCTTTCATCTTTCTGGTGCTCTGGTTTAGGCCGATGCCAGAGAGAGTTCTCTTTCTTCTTTTATTTTCCCTGTTTTCAGTCTAATAAAGCTCCTTTGGATCTCCTTTTGCTCGTGTCTTGCCTCTATCTCGGCTTTTCCAGATCTGTTTTGGTTTCTCAGGTGATTTCAACGGTTCATGGTGGTGGTTTTTTCACAGATTTGTGGGTCTTGTAACTGTTCACGGCGGTTCCAACAGATTTCTCCTGGGTTTATCCGTCCCGAGCTTGCACGCTCAAGCCATTCGTCGTTCTGTGACTCACGAAACTCTCAGTTCCGGCTACAGTTTATCCTCGATGCAATGCTCCGCATTGGGCCCTCTCCCTTTCGTCAGGCCTCTGTCGCCGACGACGGCTAGGTTTCATAGTGAGTAGGGTTTCCTCAGGTTGTTGGGTCCTTTGGGCCGGTTTTAATTTTATTCTGTAGGATATAGGCCCCTTTGTGTATTTTTTTCGTTGTTGTTTGTGTTTGGGTCTTTGACCCAATCCCTGAGTCCCTTTGTTTCTTGGGCTAAGTCCACCTTTTTATATTAATATTAATATTCCAGCGGAAAAAAAGATTAGTAATACTCCATCCGTTCTCGGTATTTGATTTTCGCTTGTTACACAAATTTAAAAAAACATAATTAATATATATATTTTTAAATATATTAATATTGTAAATTACTTTACTAGTTATTCAAGATCTAATAGAAAACATATTAAATTATCGTTTTTAGTATAATTAAGTTATCCAAAACTAATTAATTATTCAAAATCAAATATCGTGGATACAATCTAATGTTAGAAAATCAATTTTTGTAAAACAGATGGAATATTATGCAATGTAAATAAATGTTACACCTTTTACCATTAACATTATATTATTAATTATGAAAAAATTGTGAATGTAACATAAACAAGATCGATTTTACATGGGGAATATGAAGTGGCAGACCTACGTGATAAGGTATGAGGCAGGCAGGGTCGCTTTGTGGGAAAATCGGTATGTAACGGCCTGTAAATTGGTCAAAAGGGAAATCTACTCCCTGTAAATATCATGTGCTATCAGCACTCCATATATACCTTCGGTCTAAGTCGTCATACCCATAGATATCCTTCGTCGGCTTGTAATTCCGTTGACTCTCCATTAACCATGTTGACTAACGGAATTAGAGTTATCAGAATCATTAATCATTAAAAATGATAATTTACGAAAACGACGTCATTTTCTCAAATTTTAAAGGAAATGAGCCCAATTTTCTTGGCCCAAACCCATCTCTTTTAAACATTTGAATTGGCCCACATACAACACGACGTCGTTTTGTGATGTCACAGGGAAATTGATTTTCAAATTCGCATTTCAGACGAAAACTTTCGAAAGATTAAGTAGACAAGGTTACAAATCATGAAGTGAAGATTGCGGTGAGGGCAACAACAATTTTGGGTGTTCATCATCTTCTTCTCCGACGATTTTCACGGCGGCGGAGAACAAATACAAAACGTTGTCTACGAAATCTTACTTACGTTCTCGAAAATCCAAAGGAGGTGACTTTTAGGGTTGGAAATTGTTTGAAGACGCAAGACGAAACAGAGGAAAAAAATAGAAAATTACTCTGTTTCTTCTGTCGAGGATAAAAAAATTCAGATTTCTTATGGGGAAAGATTTTCTGGAAATGGATTCTGATTTTGGAGATTCAAGCAAGGAAGAAGGGTTTTTATCAGATTCGGATTTCACTGACGAATGGCAAAATGATGTACCGAATATTTGACCGCTTTTCATTCAGTTTTTCGGTGTTTTTTAGAATAGTTTTATTTCTGGACAAATATGAGTTCTGAGAGCCGATATACCGAGAGGAAGGACAGAGCAGAAATCAAGCATTTAAAGGACTATGGATGCATTCAGAGGCTTAAGTGCGCTGAGGCAACCAAGATTAGAAGATTTATGAAGATTTCGAGAAGATTCCAAGGAAGAACTTATAATTCGGTCGGGCGCACATAAAACCCTCGGGCTCTGTGCTAATTCCGAAGGTTCACTTGTTTACTTGCGGATCAAGTAAGAATGCTTCCAGAAGACCAAAGGCACGAGCGAATTCACACACTTCGTTCAGGCTACCCTCGGGCTCTGTGCTAATTCCGAAGGTTCACTTGTTTACTTGCGGATCAAGTAAGAATGCTTCCAGAAGACCAAAGGCACGAGCGAATTCACACACTTCGTTCAGGCTCTGTTGAGGCGGTGTACTTGGAACTAGGGTTTAAGCGTCCAGGTTCATCCCACAGAAGATACGCACTAGAAACCTTCTAAAATTAGGATATTCTTTGTGAGCCCAAGCGAATTATATTAAATTCGCTCGGGCGCTAGTTAACCTAAGAAGAATCTCAAATCCTTCTCTGCCCTATAAATAGAGGCTCTCTGACTCATTGTAATCATATCTCAAATTCGAAGAAAGTAGATCTGTCGCAGATAGATGAGATAATGCCTTCAAGGGTTCGAATCCCCAAAGGTAGTAGATAATAAATCACCTGAAGGTCATATCTAAGAAAGTCTTCATCATGTGTTGACTAATGCTTAAGGCTTTCTGGCCAACTGT
>CM071717.1:1853618-1878807 GCA_036630335.1 Physaria fendleri | reverse complement strand
AGAATCCACCACAAGACAAAACTCCAGTGGAATTCACGAACTCCAAAGGGTTGCGGTAAAATGAACCAAGAAGTACCGATGAAAGCAGAAAAAAAAAACTAAAAAGAGACTAGGGGGCCCTCCCCGACCACGACGCCGATGTCGAAGTCGGAGAGGCAAGAAGATCTTCAATTGGTGACGAAGGTCTTCAATTGGTGACGGCGGCTGTTCAAGGTTTTTTAGGGTTCTCTATTTTAAAATAACAACTTATCATGTTAATTAGAATAAAACATTATTTTAATTTGCGTACTTGTGACAATAATTGCAAAGGAAATAAATTTGTTATTTAAAAAAGATAATATTCTTTGTAGCTTAAAGATAATCTTGTTGCGAAGACGAAGACTGAGACTCAAACTCGGAGGTATTTAGCTTAAAGATAATCTTGTTGCGAAGACGAAGACTGAGACTCAAACTCGGAGGTATTCAATCGGATCTGCCCAAGTCTTCCTACTTTTTCTTTCCTGCTCTTTAGATTTGAACTGATCGATTCTCATCTCTTTATTATCCTTGCGTATTCTGTAGATCTTTGTGGTTTAGGCTCTGAATTTTGATTTACGTTCTGCGTTATCGAATCTGGAAATCGTAGGAGTAGATTATATAAGATTTTCATACGCCCTAATCCTTAATCTCTTTCCTTTTCTAGGAATCACTCGGTGCTTTCACTTCAACTTTCAATTGTTGATCTGTTCAGATGACAATCCACTACTGGACATCCTTATTTTTAGTATTGCCATGTCTCTTCAGTATTTCAAATGCTAGTGCCGGGGATGCTGATCCAAATTACAGGTATTATATGATTTTCAGTTTCTTTAGGATTCTTACAACATTTATCTAGCTTGCTTTGTAGTGTTAGAATTTGTATTCAAGGTTAACCTGTTTGTTCTATTAATTGCGTTAACTTGGTTTATTGGTAGTAGCATGGATGTTAGCAGAATTTGACTCATAAATGCTATGAATATATGGCAATTTTGTATCAGGACATGTGTTTCAGAGTGTGAGATAAGCGGTTGTGTTGGACAACAATGTTTTCCTCAGTGTAATTCTTCATCCAATAGTGGTCCATGGTACTCTACTATAAATTACCTCTGAAACAAGATAGAACAGCTTACTATGAATACGTTGGTTTGTGGCATATCTATAAATTACCTCTGAAACAAGATAGAACAGCTTACTATGAATACGTTGGTTTGTGGCATATATATGGTCTTCTATCCATGAACTCTTGGTTTTGGAGTGCTGTTTTCCACAGCAGGTAAATCATCTATGCTACTATATCATAAACACAATCTGCTTCATATATTATATGATAATCTGGTAATTCGTCTCCATGGTTGTTAGGGATGTTGACATCACAGAGAGGTTGGACTACTCATCAGCAGTAGCCGTTCTAGGATTCTCATTAATCTTAGCCATCTTAAGAACCTTTGATGTTCGGGTCGAGGCTACAAGGGTCATGGTAGCTGCTCCAATACTAGCTTTTGTAACCACTCACATACTATACATCAACTTTTACAAACTCGACTATGGTACAACACAAACTCTTTTCCCTTATCTCAAACCAAGTCGATATATTTTTTTTGTTTGGTGAATTTCATTTTGTTTTGAATGCTTTTTACAGGTTGGAACATGATTGTGTGTGTCACAATGGGAGTCTCTCAGCTTCTCCTATGGGCAAGATGGGCTGCTGTCTCGAGCCATCCATCAAATTGGAAACTTTGGGTTGTTGTGATTGGTGGAGGCTTAGCCATGCTTCTAGAGATATATGATTTTCCTCCATATGAAGGCTACTTTGATGCTCATTCGATCTGGCATTTCGCCACAATTCCACTTACCATTCTGTGGTGGAGCTTCATTAGAGACGATGCTGAGTTCAGAACTTCCAGTCTCCTCAAGAAATCTACCCACTTACCATTCTGTGGTGGAGCTTCATTAGAGACGATGCTGAGTTCAGAACTTCCAGTCTCCTCAAGAAATCTACGAAAAAGGCGAAATAAGTCACCAAATTCATCAGGTTCTTTAATTCGACTTGCACGATTTCTCTCATACCCGATAACATCAGCACTCTGGGAAATAAGAAAACGTGGAAATAGATTCAAGCAGGCAGAGTCTTTTGTTTAAAGCTAGCTGCTCTGGATTTAGTTACAGATTCCGAGGTTTCTTTGGTTTTTGTCTAATGTTTATACGTAAACTATTGAATTTGCTTTGAGCCTTTCATAATTTTGTGTTTGCGAGATTTTGATATCATTTACTGATTCAGACACAGAATCCAGCCAAAATCTTTTTGGAATCAGACTTTTGTCAGTAATTTTGATCTATATGATCGTGTATAAGAGTTTGAATCTACAAATTGCGTGAAACTCTCAAGGCCCCACCAGTTTTTGAGTCTTCTGTTTCATCAATCCGCTATTTGAGACACGACCTGAGTAATCAAAGGTTTTGCACAATTTTCCCACTCTGTAGCCCATCGACCCGAAGAACCAGTCTCCATTGCACCCTCTTTAAGCGACGTTAGTGCATCACAGTTCCCGGGAAAATCCTTGAAGAGAATCTGTTCAGGAAAAACAGAACACAAAAACATTAGTACTAGTTTAGACAAGGTGAAAGCTGTCTGTCAAAGAAAGAAAGTTACTAACCAATAATTGATCTGCTAATTCTGATGAAGATGAAAACAAAAGTCCATTTTTCCCATCCTTGACGAGTTCTTGAATGCTTCACGAGAATTTAAGGTTTAAAAATTATAGTCTAGTGAAAGTATTTGAAAGTCGCTGATTAGTTACCATGAGTAGGAAACAGAGCAAACTGGGAGGCCACATCCAAACATATCAACAACCTAAAACGCCTTGATAAACATACCAGCGATATAAAGATACAAACAAATTGTTTCTTCCTAAAGACAATGCCAACAATGTATATCCAAAATTATGCCAATCCACAACAAATGCTGCACGTCTCCATGAGCTAGCCCACTTAACAGCAATTAGAGTTGGAACAGAAGGAGGGTTCTGTAGAGATAGCTACGTGAAACTTTTGCATATTTTGCAAGTAAATAGAAATTGCAAAGTGAAAACGATAGACTTTACCTGGACAAGGAAAATGTCAGGTGCTGGTACTTTTACGAAAAGAAACCAGAGAAGCATTGTAAACTGAATAAATGCCTTGAGCAAGAGAGTTACAGGATAAAGTATCTTTGGCAAGAGCTGAAGGAATCTCTGCTGCGCCTGTTTTAAACCCCAAAAAAAGAAAGAAACTGATGATCATGGATCTACAGATTTGCTAGTAGCTTAATGCAGAGGATTTGATCGTAGCATACCATTGTATGAATGTGAATTGATGGGTGATTCAGAACAGCTTCATGGGGTATAGAACCTATTCATGAACTTAAAAACATTTAACGAATGCATTTCTACTATAAATTACCTCTGAAACAAGATAGAACAGCTTACTATGAATACGTTGGTTTGTGGCATATCTATGGTCTTCTATCCATGAACTCGTGGTTCTGGAGTGCTGTTTTCCACAGCAGGTAAAATCATCTATGCATTATTTTATCATACACTATCTGCTATCATGTATTGTATGATTCTCTGGTAATCCGTTTCCATGATTCTCAGAGATGTTGACCTCACAGAGAGATTGGACTACTCATCAGCAGTAGCCGTTCTAGGATTCTCATTAATTTTAGCCATCTTAAGAACCTTTGATGTTCGGGTCGAGGCTACAAGGGTCATGGTAGCTGCTCCAATACTAGCTTTTGTAACCACCCACATACTATACATCAACTTCTACAAACTCGACTATGGTACAACACAAACTCTTTTCCCTTATCTCAAACCAAGTCGATATATATTTTTTTTTGGTGAATTTCATTTTGTTTTGAATGCTTTTTCCAGGTTGGAACATGATTGTGTGTGTAACAATGGGAGTATCTCAGCTTCTCTTATGGGCAAGATGGGCCGCTGTCTCGAGCCATCCATCAAATTGGAAACTTTGGGTGGTTGTGATTGCTGGAGGCTTAGCCATGCTTCTAGAGATATATGATTTTCCTCCATATGAAGGTTACTTTGATGCTCATTCGATCTGGCATTTTGCCACAATTCCACTTACCATTCTGTGGTGGAGCTTCATTAGAGACGATGCTGAGTTCAGAACTTCCAGTCTCCTCAAGAAATCTACCAAAAAGGCGAAATAAGTAGCCAAATTCATCAGGTTCTTTAATTCGAGTTGTACGAGTTCTCTCATACCAGATAACATAAGCACTGGGAAATAACAAAACGTGGAGATAGATTCAAGAAGGCAGAGTCTTTTGTTTAAAGCTAGCTGCTCTGGATTTAGTGACAGATTCAGATGTTTCTACAGTTTTTCTTTAAGTGTTTATACGTAAAATTCAGATGTTTCTACAGTTTTTCTTTAAGTGTTTATACGTAAACTATTGAATTTGCTTTGAGCCTTTTATAATTTTGTGTTTGCCTTCTGTTCAATTGAGGTTTTGGTATCATTTAGTCATATACTGATTCAGACAGACTCCTGCCAAAATCTTTATAGAATCAGACTTTTGTCAATATTTTGATCTATATGATCGTGTGTATAAGAATTTGAATCTACAAATTGCGAGAAACTCTCAGGCCCACCAGTTTTGAGTCTTCTGTGTCATCAATCCGCTATTTGAGACACGACCTGAGTAATCAAAGGTTTTGCACAATCTTCCCACTCCGTAGCCCATCGACCCGAAGAACCAGTCTCCATTGCACCCGCTTTAAGCGACGTTAGTGCATCACAGTTCCCGGGAAAATCCTTGAAGAGAATCTGTTCAGAAAAGAACAGAACACAAAAACATTAGTAGTAGAGTAGCCAAGGTGAACAAGTGTCTTTAAAAGAAAGAAAAGTTAGTACTAACCAATAATTGATCAGCTAATTCTGATGAAGATGAAAATAAAAGTCCATTCTTTCCATCTTTGACCAGTTCTTCAATGCTTCATGAAAGTATAAGGTTTAAAAGTTATAGTCTTCGTTCTTGAAAGTATTTAAAGTCACTGATTATTTACCATGAGTAGGAAACAGAGCAAACTGGGAGGCCACATCCAAACATATCAACAACCTAAAACGCCAAACATCAATAACAACCTAAGTCTTAACCCTTAATTAGAACATATGGGTACTAATTATAATCGCCTTACCTTCATGGGAAGGTCCAAACCTGATGACGAAGTGTGTAAGCAAACACCAAGATCTGCAGAACCCAAAAGCAATGGATAATCTTCAGCTGCAAGCCACATTGTACGGAATGCCACATGTTTGAGGTTTAGTCGTTTGATTTTTTCCTCGTACATTTCCTTTTCAGGTCCTTTACCTTCATGGACAGTATTGGTAGCTTATGATTTAAAACAAACAGCAGAATTTTATTATGTTAAGAACGAAACCATATTTACCTGTAATGATGAACAACAAATTGGGATAAAGGTGTTGCTCTTCTGATGTATCACTTCCTTTTGATCTTGCAGCTACACGCCGATCATACATCACAGCAGCTTCCAATAGGATACCAAAATTTTCATCAGGGGTCCTGAAAATTTTCATTTTCTAGTATTCAGTGTCATGGAAGGATGCTGCCACATGAGTGAAAGTCAACAAATAATCATGATGTGACCTCACCAGCTTGTACTGCTCACAACAAGAGCTGGTCTGTTTTGCTTCAGTGATATGTCCGCATTAATTTTGGTAGTAAAAAGTGTTTCATTAAGCTGTTGATTTTTTGCTTCAGTGATATGTCCGCATTAATTTTGGTAGTAAAAAGTGTTTCATTAAGCTGTTGATTCCCCAACTCTAAATTTGAATTACAAGAATTGGAATCAGAACAAATGGAGAGAAGCTGAAAAAGAATCAAAACATGAACTTTTTTTAATTTAAAGGGTATACCTGCGCTGACGAAATCATAGACACCAACCGGATGGCAAAGATCTTTCTTCACCCGGCAAAACAACTAAAGAAGTAACAAAAATTTCATTACCCTCGATACAGTACTCTACCCGAAGTGAAATGATTGATAAAACCAATATAAATAGGAAGAAATAACCTCGTGCCTTTCTTCAAGCGAAGCAGGGCGGAAAAACTCAGGAGGCTGATCATATAAAAAATATAAATAGGAAGAAATAACCTCGTGCCTTTCTTCAAGCGAAGCAGGGCGGAAAAACTCAGGAGGCTGATCATATAAAACTTTGGCACTGTTTCAGAAAAGCGAAGCAGGGCGGAAAAACTCAGGAGGCTGATCATATAAAACTTTGGCACTGTTTCAGAACATTATTGAATATGAGATCAGAATCACATAACTTTTTTTACTTCAGAAATGTTAAAGATTACGATCTATAAGCAGTATCATCTCACCTCACTCCCCAATTCTGATCCAGCTCATGTTGCATTGCTTTTGTCACACATAGTGAACCTGTTGCCATCTTTCCATAACGATTCTCAAACCTAATTCATGCAAATAGTATTATTTCACCCTTAGAGATAAAGAAGTTCCAGAGATAGTTTAAGAAATTATCAACCAACTTGTTGATAGACATACCAGCGGTATAAAGATACAAACAAATTGTTCCTTCCTAAAGACAATGCCAACAATGTATATCCAAAATTATGCCAATCCACAACAAACGCTGCACGTCTCCATGAGCTAGCCCACTTAACAGCAATTAGGGTAGGAACAGAAGGAGGATTCTGTATAAACAACTAAGTGTGAGTTTTGCGTATTTTTCAAGTAGATAGAATTTTTTACTGGAAACTGCAAAGTGAAAACCATAAAGAATTTACCTGGACAAGGAAAATGTCAGGTGCTGGCACTTTTATGAAAAGAAACCAGAGAAGCATTGTAAACTGAATAAATGCCTTGAGCAAGAGTGTTACAGGATAAAGTATCTTTGGCAAGAGCTGAAGGAATCGCGGCTGCGCCTGTTTTAATCCCAAAAAAGAAAGAAACTGATGATCATGAATCTACAGATTTGCTAGTAGTTTAATACACACGATTTGATCGTAGCTACCATTGTATGGATGTGGATTGATGGGTGATTTAGAACAGCTTCATGGGGTATAGAACCTATTCATGAATTTAAAAACATTTAAACAATGCATTATTGATTCACAAGAACACTGAGTTAGGAATCCTTACCTCCATATGAAACTATGTCCACTTGAAATGATACCTGCAGTTTAATGCGAAAATCAGAGTATTGATCCCTATCTTACACATAAAACTAAGGATTTACAAATAAACTCAAGATCGATTCAACTGAGATTTACTAGTATTTGATCAAATGCAACATCAAAAATAAAACGAGACTGAACCTGACGAGCAAGAGAAAGAGCATGATATTGCATCCGAGGACTTCGACCAAGATCTCCAAGTACCACTACGCAAGCCCTTCCTCGTTTCCCCATCGTCCCTAAAATCTCATCACAATGTTAAAATATTAGCACCATGTTGAGCTCAAATTAAGTAATAAGTACGCAATCTACTGATCCACTACATACAGAATCCAAAGGCAAACAATCAAATCTCACCGGTTCACTCAGATCCCGTCGATATGCTCCGGGCAAAATTTCCCGATGATGATGCGGCGGAGAAAGTGAAACACAAGTGAAAGCAAAATTGGGCCTGATAAGAAATTATTTTGGCATATGAGCTATAAGCCCATTATCTTAATTTTTTTCCCAGGAATTAAATGTCACGTGTCTATTACGTGTACATAAAGGTAAAGATTAAACCTAAAAGCGAATCTCCCAGGAATTAAATGTCACGTGTCTATTACGTGTACATAAAGGTAAAGATTAAACCTAAAAGCGAATCAAAAGCAAAGTCGAAGCTCATTGTAACGTTGATGGTTCTTGATCCTGTGTGAACGTCTCACAGGTGTTGTTATCATAAGCTCATTGTAACGTTGATGGTTCTTGATCCTGTGTGAACGTCTCACAGGTGTTGTTATCATCACCTTCTCTTTGTGACCGCATCTCTTTTGTATCTTCTCGTAGGTTGTGAAACTTCCATTCGAAAAAGAGCCTATGGAGTATTCTGATGCCGAGGAGTCCATGTATTTGCCGCTATCATTACTCTTCTTGCCTCCTCCTCTGATTTGATATTCTTTAAGATCATCTCTGTTGTTGCTGCAGCTGTGTAATGATTTGTTCTTACTGAAACTGAAGCTCCTAGAGAGTTCTTCTTCCTTGAAATTCAGTGAAGAAAGCCTTTCTTTGATCAGATTCTCTACTGAAACATGCTCTAGTTTAGTTGCAGAGATTGTTGTTGGTTCAAAATCTTCACGTTGCATCTTCACTGGTTTTGTATTCTTCTTGGCTAATAAGAAACTAGCTGCTTTTGCTGCAAGTAGAACCATCACAGTAGAAAACACAACTATCACTTTCTTCTGATTACTTGACAAACCTCCTTCCGAACCTGCATCATTAGCAACCTCACCAAACCCAATCTCTTCTTCTACTTCATTACCATCATGGTCTATATCTGTAGATTCTTCTGACACAGTTTCAGCTTTGGCTAATTCTGTTTCTTTTGGCTGATGATCACTGATTGTAGAAGACTCCACATCATCAAACTGGTGTGCGTTGGATTCAGATTCTTCCAAGTTCTTCTCATGATTTTGGATCAGTCCAGTTTCAGATTCATGACCTTCCTTGATGTTCTTATGGTCATTTTCTTCATATTCTCTCTGCCCTTCAACATCATCAGTTTCATTACCACCATTTCCTTCTTCAGGAATGGATTCAGTTCCATTCACCTCTGTATCCGTGGGTATCTTGATCTCAACCTGCTCATCAAATTCACAAACCATTTCTGTGTTTACCTCTTCTCCTTCACTCTCCTGCTCGACTTCGTTAACATCCTCTACGCGGACAGCTTCAAACTTGATTTCACCACTGTTCTCTGGTTCTTCTTCGGGTCCCTGATGACCAACATTCTCTTCTTCTATGTACATATCTAAGTTCCAGTCATAGCTACCCACTAAGGACCCAGCAACACTGATTACATCACTACTTGTCTGGAAAACAGTATCAGACAATATTTCATCTTCCAAAAAATCTGTCAGATTATCAAACTGAAAAGGACCGTCCTTCTTCACCACTCTCTGCTGCATTCAAAAGCTCTTCACCACCCTCATCTTGAATTTCTTTTGTCTCTTCTAATGCTACTACACCTTCCTGAGAAGCAACTTCCTCCTCTTGTTCACTTCCCTCAGCAGAAAAATCAGTGTCAGAAGATGAGCTTTCCGAGTTAAAAAGCTCATTAAGCTGCTTGCACTCATCAAAACGATGCTCAATTCTTGGGATTGGCTTATAATGAAGAAACTCAGGCCTCGGAGACAGGAAATTCTTCTTTGGATCATAAGGTGCCACCAATGGATCACCATCAACTTCATTAGGCTTAAACACAGGGAACGTGTAAGGAACAGAAGGGGGAAGAAGGCTTATCTTGAAGCTTGAATCATCATTGCTCTTGGTCTCAATATTCTCAATATCATGCTTCTTTCTTTCATGGATGTGAATCTCCTCAAGTTCTTTATGTTCCTCATTGATGCTTATCACATCGGGAGAAGAAACAGATGACTTTACCTGAACCTTCTGATGAGTTTTGTCAAAGGATCGAGACAATTCATTTTTATCAGTCAAGATCTTCTTCCTCGGCGATGGACTTCTTCCTCGGCGATGGATTAATTTTGGAAACGGCTGAAATCGTCGGTGACATGAAGTGCTTGGAACCTTTTGGCCCATTGATCACACTTGAGATCAGATCCTTCTCGTTCTGATTCTCTTTATCACCAAACTCAACACGATTGTTGCATTCTCTACCAATTGAATTTCTCTGAGACGTATCTGCCGGAATTGGGTTTCCAGAGTAACTTCGCCGCATCAATTCTCCGGTCTCCGAGTTTCTTGGTTTAGGGTTTGGTTTACTAGAAGGCATTGAAGAAGAAGCAGAAGCAGAAGCAGAAACAGAAACGGAGATCTTGTTCTTTGCAGGAGGCGACGTCATGATTGAAATCACTCCGGTGATTAATCAAATCTCATATCTTTTTTCTCTCGTTAAAGGAAGGAAAGAAAAAATATCAAGAATCTGCAAGATTATGATGAATGCTAAAAAGATCCTAACTTTTTGAATTCTTAAGAAATGATCTTAACGGCTAGTTGCCCAAGTTTGATATTTACACAAAATCTCTAATTTTTTTTTTAAAAATGATTTTGCAGATGTGAATGACCACAACCTTGAGTGACATCTAGGCTCTTATTCCAGACAGAGAAAGTGGTTAGGCAAATCTACGCAAAATTCTAAAAACTCCATGAATCATCGCCAGGGTCGAATTCATCAGTGCAAATTTCAGTCCTTTCTTTCTGATTTATTCTTCGTGAAGCAAAATTGAGATCGGTTTCATCTTGCTGTAAGCAAATAAAGACGGTGATTAACAGAGACGATTTTGCTGAGGCAAAGAATTAGGGTTTAGGCAGTTCATCTAATAAAGACGGTGATTAACAGAGACGATTTTGCTGAGGCAAAGAATTAGGGTTTAGGCAGTTCATCTTTTTTCTAGCTTCACCGAGTGGAAAGTCAGAAAGATGGAATTTTTAGGTTCATCTGATTGTAATTTAGACATTTTAGGAACTCTCTCAGACGATGCAATTCAAGAGATTACTGAAAGCTACGATGGTTTTTCCAATACTGTGGAGTCTCTCATTACCGGTACCGGAGATTTCTCGGTTGAAGAGGAATTTGTATCTCATGTGTATTGTCTCTGCAAATACGGGCTTGATTCTCTTGTTCGTGATCACTTCCTCAGATCACTGGAGGTATGTCTACTGTACATTACCCTTTCTTTTATATTAAGATTTTTGTAATGGATTAGCTTGTACCCACTTAGTAGCTGCTCTATTATGTGGTAGACTGGGTTAGAGTGACAGTGGAAGAAGTATGGTTGTTCTCTTATGGGTCTCTCTGTGGACATTGGTTTTGTTTCAGCAAGCTTTTGAGAAGGGAGGTGCATCATGTTTTTGGCATCATTTTGATGCTTACTGCGAGAAGAAACATCCTGTAAGAAGATACACGCTTGGTTAATTCTTTGTTTGGTATACAATATTCTGTAAAGACGTCTAGTTTTGACAACAAATGAATGCTTTTTGGGCAGAATTATGGAGAAGAGATTCAGGTAGTGTTATGCAAGGCTTTGGAAGAAATATCTGCTGAAAAGCAGTATCATGAGAAGTGTCTTTCCATAGTAGTTCATGCTTTGCAGTCATTTAAAGAACAGTCGTCAGATGATAAAAAGAACTCAGATATAGAAAGAGTTCATCTTTTTTGGAGATTCCAGTCAATGTTGTCTTCAACTCTGATGACTACTCTTCCTCAGCATTTTCCTGGTACGCCCATAGCTTGTTCTTTATTTTCTGATGTAGTTAGATTCAAAGAACTGATGGGGCAGTAGTGTGTTCCTTGGTAATTTATCAATGTTATTTTCCGGTTAGATTATTTGGAAGTTTGTTTTATATTTTTGCCTCTTGTTCTCATAACTTTCTTATTGTTCCCCCCCTCTTTATTATGTTCTTAGAAATACTGCACTGGTATTTTAAGGAAAGGCTGGAGGAGTTAAGTGCAATCATGGAGGAGATGGTGATGAAGAACAAAAGGATGATGGCATGGATTTGGACGAGAAGCTAAGATATAAAAACGAAGAAATGGATGTTGATGAAAGCTATTCTCAAGGAAAACGTTTGGGGCATGACAAGTTGGTGAAGAACGTAGGGAAGGTGGTCCGTGACCTTAGAAGCATTGGATTTACATCTATGGCTGAAAATGCTTATGCTTCTGCCATTTTTTTACTTCTTAAGGTATTTTTATGCATCAGAGATTTCATCTACCTCACCTTAGAGTTGTAACATGGTATATATAGTGAGTATATGTATAACTTGCACCTTGTTTGGAGATGTTATACTACAGGCAAAAGTCCACAATTTTGCGGGTGATGATTACAGGACTTCTGTTTTCGAATCGATCAAAGAATGGATTCAGGTAGTTTCTGCTGCTTAGATTCTCACTGCACCATAACTTTTTTTTTTTTTTTTTTGGCAATTTGGAGATTCCATACATTTGAATTTTTCTTTCAGACGGTCCCTTTACAGTTTCTCAATGAGCTTCTTTCTTATCTTGGTGATTCTGTAAGTTATGGTAGCACATTGTCTGACCTCACTTCTCCTCTAGCTTGTTGCCCATCTCCAAGCTTTTCAAAAATGGTGACTCCTTCCGAAGGAATTGTTAGGTGGAAATTAAGGCTAGAATATTTTGCGTATGCGACATTGCAAGATTTGAGGATAGCCAAACTATTTGAGATAATTGTTGATTATCCTGAGAGGTTTGTTTCTCCTCACATCTCACTTGAAACCCAATTTAAATATTGCAACTTTCATCTCTGATGGAATTTTTTTTGATGCAACAGTTCTCCTGCCATTGAAGACTTAAAACAGTGTCTTGAATATACTGGACAATATTCTAAGCTAGTCGAATCTCTTATTTCTTCATTGAAATACCGTTTACTCACTGCTGGTGCCTCAACCAATGATATATTGCATCAGTACGTGTCAACTATTAAAGCCCTTCGAGCAATAGACCCAACTGGTGTATTTCTGGAAGCAGTGGGTGAACCAATTAGAGAATATTTACGGGGGCGGAAAGACACCATTAAAGGTATTGTCACTATGCTGACAGATGGAACTGGAGGGAATGCAAATGGTTTCGGAAACCCTGGGGATAGTCTCCTGGAAGAGTTGATGTGGGATGGAGAAAGTCAAGAGAATGTCGGTTTTGACAATGATTTTCACACTGATGATAAGCAAGCGTGGATAAATGCTTCCCGGTACCTTCATGTTGTATAATTTTCTTGGTTATCATCTTGCATATGTCTAACACCTTTTAATTTCCTTTGTCCTCAGATGGGAACCTGACCCTGTCGAGGCTGATCCGTCAAAAGGAAGCCTCAGTCAAAGGAAGGTAGACATACTTGGAATGCTTGTTGATATAGTTGGATCTAAAGAGCAACTAGTAAATGAATATCGTATTATGCTCGCGGAAAAGCTTCTCAAGAAGACAGATTATGACATCGACACTGAAATACGCACTGTTGAACTTCTCAAGGCAAGCTTCATTTTTTATCCTTCTCAAGTTTGACTCAGCAAACTGTTGGAGCGTATTTACAGTGTTGGAATCTAATTTTACCTTTTCTTATTATGCCAATAGATACATTTTGGAGAAGCCAGTATGCAAAGATGTGAAATAATGCTGAATGACTTGATTGATTCTAAGAGAGTGAACACTAACATTAAAAAAGCATCTCAAACAGGTTAAATTTCTGAATTGTTAAGGTAGGTTCTTGTGTGATTATGTGCTTAGTATTTGTGTCCATTGCTTGTCTCTAGGTGTTGAAGTAAGAGAGAATGAGCTATCTGATGATACTCTTACCTCGACGATACTTTCAACAAACTTCTGGCCACCAATTCAGGTTTCAATCTGTTCTTTCTTCCCGCTGTTGCATCCATTATGTCATAGGTAAAATGTAGATTCTTGTGATCTCTTCTATTGGCTGATTAGATTAGAAATTTCAGGATGAACCGCTAGAGATACCTGGACCTATTGACAAGCTGCTATCAGATTATGCCAATCAATATCATAAAATCAAAACCCCTCGTAAACTACTTTGGAAGAAAAATCTTGGCTCTGTTAAGGTACATATAGCTTAATTACTTAAGTGAACGGTTCTTGTTTTGAAGTATTGGATAAATCAGATACTGAACTATGTATCTCTCCGAATTGGATTTGATGGATTCAGTTAGAGTTACAATTTGAAGACAGAGCTATGGAGTTCACAGTTTCCCCTACACAAGCAGCCATTATCATGCAGTTTCAAGAAAAGAAAAGGTAAAATTTTATGAATCAATCAATAAGAATATTTCCTTTTCCAAATGTTTGCTGAAATTATGTAAAAATATTTCAGTTGGACCTTTAAAGATCTTGCTGCAGTCATTGGTATACCCATTGATGCATTAAACAGAAGAGTAAACTACTGGATAAGCAAGGTATGTAACTATCATTGTAGTCTTCTGCTTTAGACCATTTCATTTACTTATTTGCAAGTTTCTTGAACTTAGGGAGTTCTGAGAGAAATTACAGAAGCAAACTCAAATACCAACGTGTTAACGCTCGTTGAATCCTTTACCGGAGGCGAAGAAATTATAACAGATGAAGAAGAGAGGGAAATAGCGATTGCATCTGTGGAAGATCAACTTCGCAAAGAAATGACAATATACGAGGTATGTTTAATGCTTAGAAAACATTTTGATTCTCCAGAGATAAGAAAATCCTAAAGAATTATCATATTATGTTTCAGAATCTCATCATGGGAATGCTCAAAAATTCGAGAACCATGGAACTACAACAAATCCATAATACTCTCAAGGTACAAATTTGATATCAACCTATTTGATTTTACAATGTTGTGTTGTCTTGAGCATTGATCATTAAGCTGTTTTTTTTTTTTTTTTTTAAGAAAGTACTCAACTCTTTTCATGTGCTAAAACTATAACTAGTTTTGTCTTTTGTCTTTTTCCTGAATTTTCATGTGCTAAAACTATAACTAGTTTTGTCTTTTGTCTTTTTCCTGAATGAAATCTCATCTTAACTCATATTATTAATTGAACCAGTTTATGCAACTCGAGTTTTATTCCTAAACAACTTGGCTTACTCAGGATTTTAAACTTCCACTATTATGATGTTTCTTTAAGCTTCCGAATTAGGTGTTCTTATTTCTTTGGCTTAGGTCTGATTCCTTTTGTACTAAGGCTTTGATTAGGTAGCTTCTGTTGTCGTAAAACCTCTATGATCGAAGGAAGATGGTCGAAGGAAACGGGAAGACCTGGGAACTGGAAACCTTTCTATAAAGGTTTGTTCTATTTCCTGTGAGACAGTGCCTCAAGAGGGAATTCAGGAAATAGAACAAACCTCTATAGAAACGTTTCCAGTTCCCAGGTATCCCCGTTGACATCTTCCTTCAAACTATAAACCTCAGACTCTCTGAGTTCAATCCTTCAAACTAAAGACCTCAGACTCTCTGAGTTCAATGAAATCTACCTATTGAGATCCAAAAATATATAGATACAATGATCTGAAAAAGCCAATGGGTAAGATTTGATTACAATATCAGTAATAGTTTTGAGAGAGTTCTTTCACTTCAATACGCGTTTGAAGTCTACTTTTGCTTAGTGAATAAGGCAACTCAAAGAAATCAATATCATTCTGGAAACAAAATAAAAACTAGGAACAACTAAACAACTAACAAAAAAAATTTAATTAAAGTAGAATTATATGCATTTTTCTACCAAAAGATGTTTCAAGGCAAATCGAGGCAAATCCAAGGATCCACAAAATCAGTTTTGAAACAAATAAAATTATATACGATTCGATAATCGATAGGAAAAAGAATATATAAAAAGAGGAGAAGCGAGATTCAGATGGTAGTGCATGATGTAAAAGATCATCAAAGGTGTTCAGAGTTGGATTGTTCTATGGTTTCATCATTCATCATTATCATCGCTCTCTCCTCTATATAAGAAAAACAAAATCGACGTTGAATCAAAGAAAGCAAACGATAATCAAAAAGATTGACTAAAACCACAAGAAAATATTAACATTGCAATTTTAGGAGTGTATGCTTTTCTGGATAATCCTGCGTCATTCATCAGAAGATCTGAGGTTTAAATAGTTGAGAAATCTAGGGTTTTAAGTTTCTTACCTTGTGAATTTGTATCCTCTTCTTATTGGGCTTTTAGCCTATTGGGCTGTCTCTTTTGGCCCAATTGTTTAAAAAAACAGTGTTGTTTCTTCTATTTTGTTTTTGGTCGGCGTTTGGCGGCGGAAACTAGAATCGTTGCTACTCAGATCATCGGAAAAAAAATGAAGAGCAGCAAGTATTCTTGCAACACGAGAGACGAAACTCTAGAATGGATCAACACCATTATTGATTTCATTCAACCTTTATCTTTCCTAATCAATGCTCATGTTGTTAATTTCTTCAAGGTATGGTATCGGAAACAAATCTGAAAGTTTCATGTTTCAGTTGGGTTAGTTAGTTGATTGATGGAAATTTGATTACTTTTTAGGATAAGCAATGGGAAGCTGTTGATGAGGAATGGATGAATTGCTTGAGAGTGGAGAAGCTGGAAAATATTCTTCTTATTCCCTCGGGTGGTGTTCAGGTAATGTTCTTCTGGTCTCATCTTCTTGGTTTAAAGGATAGATTTTTATTTATGCTTGAAAGAGAACATTGTTTCTATAATTTTGTGCTTTTGGATTTGATTTATTAGGATCACTGGCCTGCTTCACTCAAGGACTTTATTCACACGTTGAGGTCTCTATCGTTTCCTAGAGAGCAGGCTGATTTAGATACGGTATTGTATTCTCTGATTTATATTTCACATTCTTTTAATTGTAATGCGGTAGGAGTTTCTCCGTTTTAGCTTCCTCTGGGAGTGTGTATGAATACTGAATGGTGGAATGTGTTTTCACTTGTTTGTTTCTGGTGGTATTTTAGAATTCTAGATTTCATCAAGCTTAATTTACTTTTGGCAGATACTTGCAGATGTGGATATGGTACCTCTTAGCACTGTTTTTCATCAAGCTTAATTTACTTTTGGCAGATACTTGCAGATGTGGATATGGTACCTCTTAGCACTGTTCTTTCACATTCATCAAGCTTAATTTACTTTTGGCAGATACTTGCAGATGTGGATATGGTACCTCTTAGCACTGTTCTTTCACAGGGTATGAATCTAAAGAAAAAGCATGAGGTACATTGTTATCTTCACTTTCTTAGGTGAAATTTCATGTCTCTCAGTAGTATGTCTTCTATGGGTGTGGTGGACCTTCAATTGTATGATTTGGTGACTAACCATCTAACCCTAATCCATGAAACTTATATTGAATAGAGAAACTCAAACTCGAAGTCATTTACCACTTCACAATAGAAAACTTAACCCTTGTTGTTTACTAAAAGCTAATAACCATTTTCTTTGGAGAAAATCTATGTTTTAGTTTAGTTTTAACTCGTAAGTGTATCTGGTTAATATATCTTCATGTACCTTCTACTGGTTCTTTGAATTGACCTATAAGTCACTTATTAAGGTATCATGCAGGTTGAAGTTCTTTCCTCTGT
This sequence comes from Physaria fendleri, assembly GCA_036630335.1. Lineage (NCBI taxonomy): Eukaryota > Viridiplantae > Streptophyta > Magnoliopsida > Brassicales > Brassicaceae > Physaria > Physaria fendleri. Next base: position 1,861,522 of record CM071717.1, on the reverse strand, counting down.
TGTTAGCTCAGTTGTTAAAAGTGTTGAAGCTTCTACTGTTGTTGATGTTGGCTCTGGCCAGGTATCTTCGATCCTTTTCTCATGTTTAACAGCGCTGGTGATTCCTTACTCATAATTTGTGGTTACTTTGTTACTTATGGCGCTGGTGATTCCTTACTCATAATTTGTGGTTACTTTGTTACTTATGTATTGGTCAATTCTCTTCCTGGCTGTTTAAATTTTTTTGACTGATGAGACTTGCTTTATATCTCAGTTTTAGTAACTTAGTAGTATATAGTTTTAATTAAATGTTTTAAATAAAATTATTGTCAAATATTTTGTTCACCTGTGTCCCTTCTTAAAATATTATTTCAGGGTTATCTGGCACAGGTTCTTTCTTTCCAATATAAACACTCAGTGGTTGCAATTGATTCTTCCTCTCATCACGGAGAGGTAACAAATGCACGTGCAGCACGTATCAGAAAGCATTTTGCAGCGCAGATGCGTAAATCTGGGTAAGTGGTTCACAACTTATGATGTTATATATAAACATTTACAAAGTAACAGATGTTTATTTTAGCTTGATGAGTCGCTCATTGTTTTCTTTATTCTGGGTGCACAGTTCTTCTCTTTTAAAATTGTTGATGCTACTTAACTTCTTTTATGTTAGTTCAGGAAACAAGTGCCCTGATGTTCCAAGGACAATTACAAGCCGTGTATTATCCACTGACATGCTAACAGCCTTGACCAATGGTCCTGTGGAGAGGAATGACTTTGATTTACTTCTTAAAATATTATTTCAGGGTTATCTGGCACAGGTTCTTTCTTTCCAATATAAACACTCAGTGGTTGCAATTGATTCTTCCTCTCATCACGGAGAGGTAACAAATGCACGTGCAGCACGTATCAGAAAGCATTTTGCAGCGCAGATGCGTAAATCTGGGTAAGTGGTTCACAACTTATGATGTTATATATAAACATTTACAAAGTAACAGATGTTTATTTTAGCTTGATGAGTCGCTCATTGTTTTCTTTATTCTGGGTGCACAGTTCTTCTCTTTTAAAATTGTTGATGCTACTTAACTTCTTTTATGTTAGTTCAGGAAACAAGTGCCCTGATGTTCCAAGGACAATTACAAGCCGTGTATTATCCACTGACATGCTAACAGCCTTGACCAATGGTCCTGTGGAGAGGAATGACTTTGATTTAGATGCAAGTGCATTGAATGAAGGTCCAAGGAGATCACAATCATCAAGTGATAGAAACAAATTGTGTTCACTTGTTCTTGCTGGCCTTCATGCATGTGGGGATCTATCTGTTATGTTCTTGCTGGCCTTCATGCATGTGGGGATCTATCTGTTACAATGCTAAGGTTAGTTTGAATGCTTGCTGCAATTTTTCATCCGTGATTTCTGTTACTTCTGCATACATTAGTAGTTTGGTCTTGAATCCTGATTGTTGTTAGACCCTAAATACTGGAACAATGTGCTAACTTGATTTTTCAGGACTTTTATGGAGTGCGAAGAAGTTAAAGCAGTAGTTAGCATTGGCTGCTGTTACAACTTATTATCTGAAAGAAGTAGTGATAATCCTTGTTCCAATTATGGTTTTCCGATGAGCGCTGGTCTCAAATCCTTGAACTTTTCACTAGGCAAAAATGCCCGTGATCTAGCTTGTCAGGTATTGTCCATTATGTTCTCTGTTTTCGATTTTGCAACATTATTCTATTGAATCATAATATTTCTTATCTGTAATATTACATGTGTTTTCTCAGAGTGCTGAGAGATGGAGCAGCTTAGGAGAAAATGCTGGTCAGCAGAATTTCGAGTTGCATTCTTTCCGTGCTGCTTTCCAAATGGTAATATACGTGTGGTTCTGTTGGTGAATAGACTTTTTGTTTACCGAATCTGAATTTATATTGATTCTTGTCTCTAGCAAGTAACAATTGATCACTCTTTGAAGGTTCTTTCAAAACATTATCCAGAGGTTTTAGCAACAAGTCCGTCCATTGGGAGACAAGGGAAAGCATTCCGTCGTCAGCAGCAAAGGAAAGCCCTCGAAACTCTAGCAACAGTAGATACAACTAAGAAAGGTCAGAAACTTGATGGATTAGATTTTATAATAACTGAGGCCAGGATCATTCTGCTTATGTCTATAATTCACTGCAGACACTGAGGACAAGAAACCCACAAGGCAGACAAGCTCGAATTCCAACAAATTCTCTTCTTTCGAGAAGTTTTGCCGGTCAGCATTTTCACGCCTGAACCTAGAACATCCTCAAGATCTTGACCTGAATACCACATGGAATGAAGCTAGTGCATTTACTGTAAGCTATTCCTAAACTCTCTCTTGCTCTCTTTTCTTTCTGATTCTCATAAATTGATGGATGCAGGAATTGATAGGACCTTACTGGTCTATTCGAGCTGCATTAGGACCTGTGCTTGAGACATTAATCTTACTTGATAGACTTATGTTTCTCCAAGAACAAGGTGACTCCATTAAAGTTGCTATGCTTCCCATTTTTGATCCCACCATCTCACCTAGGAATGTTGCCATTATTGCTAGAAGACTTTGACATTAAAGCTAGGAAAAAAAAAAACATATTTCTTGATCCTTTTCAAAACTTTTTGAGTAAAGTATGAAATGTAATTCTGTTTCGTCGTGTGAACACTGCCCCATTTTTCTCTATCTCCTTCGTGACGAACAAGCAACAAGCAGACCAAGAAAGTGTGCTTAGGTTTCCTTTGACTTTTTGACCTTATTTGCTTTAAAAAACTGTCACAACTAGATTTTATTATCATCTCTTTTTTTGTTTGGTCAACTATCATCTCTATATTTTATTTATTTATTGTATAAAAGGTAATTGAAAATTTTAGATATTTAATAAACGATTTCGTTATGTTTATGTTAAACACGTTTTCACATTACAACTTGTTTATATGAACCTTAATTCATTGACTAAGATTTTTAAAAGAACAAGTTGTTTACATAATTGTTTTTTGAGAATTTCGGTTTCAATACAAATCATGAACCATTATTTATTTTTATATATAATTATTTGCCTAAAAATAATGAGATTATAGCTTTTGTAGTTCCAATATTTCAATATTTTTGTAACAAGATTAAACATTTGAGCGTAATACTTGTTACAGAACAAAATTGTCTTTTTTTCTCAAGCAATTTAAATTATTGTCAATATAGTACTTATTGCGGTTGAATCGCGTGAAGAATCTATATTCAAATATGTCAATAAAAAAATAGAAATCATGTTGGATTTTGTTTTGACAAAAGATGCTAGATTTTTCTTTTCTTGACTATACATGTTGAAAACAAAATCATGTTGGATTTTGTTTTGACAAAAGATGCTAGATTTTTCTTTTCTTGACTATACATGTTGAAAACATTTATTTCAATTTTAATAATCAAAAAGACCAAATAATTAGTTCCATCCATAATTGAATTAAAACATAAACCTATATAGAAAAATAACAATATTTGGAAGAATTCTTATAACCATGTGGCCATGACAGAAGCATAAAGTTTTAAAAATAGGGATAAATAAACAATTAAAAAGTCGAACATACGATTAATTACGTTTTGGTCCATTGACTTTTGCCCGCCACCATTACAAGACCGTCGTCCTTACTCGTACGTTTCAACAAAAATACTCAAATCTTATCTCTCACACGGCGAGACAAGGACTTGGATCTCAAAAAGATTTAAGCTTTTTATACGAACTAAATAGCAACCTGCGATTTCTGAATCTCTTTCTCTTTCTCACTTTTCCAATTTTAGGAATTTCCTCAGGTGGGTTTCTCCTATTTACTTATATTCTCTGTGATTTTCTTTTTGTCTAAGTCTGTTTCTAGGTTTTCTTCCAAATCTTGACAAGCCCGATGTTAAAGTTCACAGCTTTTTTAGTTGCTTTCATTTTTTAGTCTGACTTTAATTGGATCTATGGCTGTTTAACTAGTTTAGAAGTCAAATCTCTGAATTTCTTCTGATTAATGGCAGAAACAGGTTACAAGACTGCCTTACATTGATGGGTTGCTCCTGGTTCTCATGTCACAGGACAGGAGAAGCTACAGAAGTTGATGGAGGTAATTACTAATTTAGGGTTCTTAAAGTTTGAGTTTAGTTGGTAATTCTATATAGTCCTGTTACTGGTTTTATCTAATTTAAGTGTATGTTATGCAAATAGAAATCGCAGCGCTAGACAAGGACAACGTAATGTCAGCTTTTCTGGCTTTGTTTCCTAACCGAATGAATGTTTTTTCAGCTGGCGGCTACACTCAGAGTGGGATACAGTTTGATTGGAGTACTCGGGCCAATATATGTCTTGGGATTGCTAAAGGTCTTGCCTTTCTTCATGAAGAAGTACGGCCACACATAATCCATAGAGATATCAAAGCAAGCAACATTCTACTCGACAAATATTTATCCCCCAAGATCGCTGATTTTGGACTCGCTAGACTTATGCCACCCAACATGACTCATGTCAGCACCCGTGTCGCTGGTACAATGTGAGTTCCATATGTTTTCCCTTTCCCTTTGTTCTTATTCCCCACTGAAAACTACAGGTCTTAACATGTGTTCACAACTGTTTCTTGGCAGTGGTTATTTGGCACCAGAGTATGCGGTTAGGGGACAATTGACGCGTAAAGCAGATATATACAGCTTTGGTGTCCTTCTGATGGAGATAGTCTGTGGCAGAAGTAACAAAAACACCCGGTTACCTACGAAATATCAATATCTTCTAGAAAGAGTATGTCTTGCTTTCTCGCCATTTACATCTTGTAAAGTCTAAGCTCTTGTTTTAGAAAGATAACATCTTTTTACATTTCAACAGGCTTGGGAACTTTATGAGCGGAATGAGCTAGTAGATCTCGTTGATTCAAGTTTAAATGGAGTCTTTGACGCAGAGGAAGCTTGTCGGTATCTAAAAATCGGACTTCTATGCACACAAGACAGTCCTAAGCTAAGACCAAGCATGTCCACAGTGGTGAGGTTGTTAACAGGGGGCACACAAGACAGTCCTAAGCTAAGACCAAGCATGTCCACAGTGGTGAGGTTGTTAACAGGGGAGAAGGATATAGACTACAAGAAAATAAATAGACCTGGTTTGATCTCTGATTTCATGGATTTGAAAGTGAAAGGACCAGACGCAACAAAGGCAGAAGAAGTGAACAGACAGAACTACACAAACCCTTCTTCTTCTACAACTGCCTCTTCTAGTAATGATCACTCAAATGCTTACTCATCAGGTGCTTCATCAGCTACTGCTGGCAATACATTCAGCAGTACTATTTGAAAAAGGTAAAAACCAAAAGTTCCCTTTTCTAATTTGTTTGTTGTGTTTTTTGAGATGTAAATGAGATCAATAGTTTGATGTTTCTGCGTCTCTTTTCTTTGATTTCAAACAGAGGTTTTCTGTTTGATTTTTTGAACTGCTAACGACTGCAGAAAATACAGTCTGTGACTTACTGTTGTTCAAGTCGTCTTCAGTTGCAAACAGAGATTTGAGTGTATGAATATTCTGTGACTTACTGTTGTTCAAGTCGTCTTCAGTTGCAAACAGAGATTTGAGTGTATGAATATTGTGTATATATCTCTATAGATTGAAGTTGAATCTGTTTCTTTGTCTGAAATCTCTATTATAAAGCTTCAATTCCCTTGTATGAGCTTAAACAGGTTATAAACAAGAAACAAACAAAAAAAATGAAGGTACTAAAGAACGAATCGGAAAATTCAGGCCATGGTTCACCATTATAACAACAACATATAATAAAAATGTTCTTATCCCTTTGGCCCTACATTCAAAGATAACAAATAATGAGGTGAATTCGCATTTATTATATGTTTGTATAAAAATATTTCATATTGGCCTATTGTGTGTTTTCTTCTTCAGTTGCAAACAGAGATTTGAGTGTATGAATATTGTGTATATATCTCTATAGATTGAAGTTGAATCTGTTTCTTTGTCTGAAATCTCTATTATAAAGCTTCAATTCCCTTGTATGAGCTTAAACAGGTTATAAACAAGAAACAAACAAAAAAAATGAAGGTACTAAAGAACGAATCGGAAAATTCAGGCCATGGTTCACCATTATAACAACAACATATAATAAAAATGTTCTTATCCCTTTGGCCCTACATTCAAAGATAACAAATAATGAGGTGAATTCGCATTTATTATATGTTTGTATAAAAATATTTCATATTGGCCTATTGTGTGTTTTCTAGAATATGAAATAGTACTAAAAAACTTAGAAATGCGATGATAATAAAGGTGTCAGCATTTTCTGGTTATAAGTTGAGCTGTCACATCTAAAGCAGTTGAGCAAAAATCAGCCGACACGTATTGAAATGAATATCAATTTCGTAACATTCAATTTCCTTAAATGTACAAACACATAACCGGTTTGCATTAATTATTCAGACAATTAATTAAAGGTAATACCTTCCAAACCGGACTATACTACCAAATTCGATGAGACAACTATTTGGCTGTGAGCATTTACTGCAATGTTCGGACCAAAGTCGTGTCGTCGTCGAGTATGTCTGATTGTCTCTGTGTGCGTATATATAGATACACGCGTCTAAGTGATTACACACACGTATACTACTATTATATATACACTCATCTCAATGCTTTAAAAAAAAAAAAAACATCATCTGAAGGTTTCTTTTGTTCAGACAAGAAGAAAAAAAGATGTATTGTCTTCAAGTTGCAGCTTATCACTTGTTCTTCAACGCATCTCGGATATGTTATCTTCTTGCTCTTATTATCTTTATATTCCTCAAATTCTTCGTTATTTTTCATAATATTTCAGCAGTGAATCAAGTTGGGGAGCCAAGAGCAACATCGTTTCTGTGGTTTATTGATAAACAACAAGATCCGGGAGATTTTAATGTAACCTTCTCTGGTGTTTTCTTTGAATCTGCAATCAAAGATATTGCTTCTATTGTTTTGTAATTTTGTTTTGTTACTGTACTTTTCTTATCTTTGAATCTGCAATCAAAGATATTGCTTCTATTGTTTTGTAATTTTGTTTTGTTACTGTACTTTTCTTAACTGCTTCTGTTACTGTACTTATATCTACGGTTACGATGTTATAAGTAACATTCCAGTCTCATCACTATCCTTTATTTGATTCTTGTAATGTTTTCAAACAAATAAAACTTGATTGTGTTAAACCCGAGCTTACATGTCAGTGATTAGTAATAGCTTGGTGGTTTTGTTTTTGTCTGGTTTGGAATAAAACAACGAGCGTTCGTACGGACGAATAAAAAGGTTTTATTCGATCGTGACATCTCATATTAATTAACGCCAAACTAATCAAAATAGGCCAAACATTTATAGTGTTAGTTTATTTGTTTATTATATAAACTCAAACATTGATGGTTTAATTAACTAATCGTATGTAAAGCATTTTCAGTCAATCATGTATAGAGAGAGTTGATACACGCGGATAAAGACTGAAACTAAAGTCGGACACAATATATAACGGGCCTGCATCAAAGGCCCAATATAATCCTAATTATTTCCACCCGTACCGACAGGCCTTTTTCCCTCAATTGACAGGCCTTAATGTTTGCTTTAAGAACTTTGCTTGTGTCAGATTTGTGTGAAAATAGTTTATGCACGTTTTCGTGTTCAATTGTTCATAGATTTTGTTTGGTTTAACATTTAAAGATATGCGATCATATCAACAAATTAGTACATCATGTAATAAGGCTCCGTACTGGGGGTTAAGAGAAAAAGGACAGGCAGAAAGAGTTGGTGGGTCTAACTATATGTCTTGAATAAATGACCGTACAATCAAACCCACCTGCCACTCTTTAATACCTTTAATCACACGTCATTTAATAATAAAATTCTTTAAAGTACTATAATTTATTTATTTATTCATAAAAATTTTAC
>CM071717.1:1801212-1815179 GCA_036630335.1 Physaria fendleri | reverse complement strand
TGAACCCTATGAAAAGGGAGATACATTTATAGTGTATTATGTCCAATTGGAGAATTTCCAATTTTAATCAAAGATAAATGTAAATAGTATAATTGTAAATATTGAAATTAGGAAAGTATCTTCTTCGTTAAGATATCGGCATCTTCGAATGCTGTAACAGAAACTCAAACAAGACTAGATAGAGATCAAATAGGAAAACGAAAATTCCGAAACCAAACAAAATCGTAAGTGATCAGAAACCTATTATATGGTGAGGCGAAACCTAATTTACAGATAGAGATTAGGGGTGGGCACGAGACGGGTACTTGCTATTTTCGCCAGGCTTGTTGTTTGGCTTGGTTTGATAAGTAATGAAACTTTCCGGTTTGATACTTGGTTTGCAAGAAACAAGTACTTGTCGAAAATCTCGAGGCTTGCGAGTATTTTGTCCCGCTACAAGTATTTGCAAGTAACGAGTACTTGTTATATTTGTTATATTTATTTTAAATTATTTGAATATAACGAGTACTTGTTATATTTGTTATATTTATTTTAAATTATTTGAATATATAACAAGTATTTTTTTTGTAGATAACGTATGTTTTTTTGCAAGTAACGAGTATTTTTTTGTGGGTAGTGAATATATTTTACAAATAACAAGCATATATTGAGGTACCGGATAATATTCGTATGGATAAAAAATATTTTTATACAAGTAATAGAAAACAAGTAACGAGTAACGGGTAATGGAATAAGTAATGAATTTTTTTATTTGACTTATACTTGTTACTTGTCTTGCAAGTAATGACGAAATCCGACTTGTTACTTGGCTTGTACTTGTTTTTACGAGGCAGGTACGAGTCAAACCTAACGAGTCGGGCAAATACGAAGTACTCGTGCCAACCCCTAATAGAGACTCGGAGAAACTTAAACAAATCGGTTTCGAAGTACTCGTGCCAACCCCTAATAGAGACTCGGAGAAACTTAAACAAATCGGTTTCGAACCTTTTGATTCGGTCAGCAAGTATCCTTGAAAATTGTATAAAATATTGGTTTAGTACGTATAAAATAAAATAAAATTGGTTTGATACGAATAAAATATTGAATTTGAGTTTACATAAAAAAAAATATATAAATATATCAAACAAAAATCTATAGATTCATTAAACAAAAAAAAAGTGTATTAATACAATGGTTTCAACACTCATTTTTATTCAACACCCTTAATTTTATTACAATTTTATTACACATCATCTTCTCTTTCTTCCACCTCATAATTAATTTTATTACACATCATCTTCTCTTTCTTCCACCTCATAATTCAACACATATCTTTATTTTATACTCTACAATGGTTTTGTTTAATAAATTCAACACTATACCCCACAATTTCTTACAAACATATAATTTAATTAAACACACTTAATTTTTTTTTAAAACATTCATACTTATTACAATATTACACATAAACTCTTACAAAAAAAACTTTTAAAATTTTAGTCTTTAAGCATTCCAAATTTTACTCACATATATTTGACTCAGTTGACTTGCAATTTTATTGTCGAGAAAGGTTGCAGTATAAAAAATTATTATTATTATTATTATTATTTTTTTTTTTTTTTGATAATCCAGTATCTGGCCACTAAGTGTGGACCGACTAGTCCACCGGACTTATGTCCATACCCAGAAATTTTTAAGTCTTCATTTAAGGACCCCCTGCACTTAGTGGTCTGGGGTAGTCAGATCACCTGTTACTGGACTACCGATCAACTGCTTGAACCTGAATGGTGGTAACCACCCAGGCCCAAGTCCAGACTTCCCGAGAAAAATCGTGTGTTAGTTCGCGGTGGCGGGGAATCGAACCCGGATAGTAATAGCTACCACAGTCCTCGCGGTGGCGGGGAATCGAACCCGGATAGTAATAGCTACCACAGTCCCGTTCCCAACCACTGCGCCACGATCACTCGGGTAAAAAAAAAATTATTATTGAGATATATTTGATAAAATAAAGAATTTTTTATATGTCCAAATCAAATAAAATTGATGTCTATTTATAGAGTATAAAAAATATAAATTTTAATATGAAAATTATTTTTAATAAATTAATATAGAATTAAACATTTAGGTTCTGTAGGAGGGGGAAAAAAATATACATTTTCTTTTTTTTTTCACAAACATTCTCTCCTTTTTAAAAGAAAATAAAAACATATTATTTCTTTAAAGATTTTAGCCAATCAGAATAGACTTTTATTTTCTCTCTCCTGGATTCAACGATTGAAAACTTTCAACTCCAATTAATCCATGTCATCATTCGACTACTTAATTTTATACCATTGCATGGATTAAACTACTGAATAATTTTTTTAAGCACCCATTGTGAGTAGTCTAAGGGTTAAAATGACGTCTAATTTGCAAAATTCAACAACCCCAACCCCACTATCAGCAAGTAATAAATGAAAATTTCAAACAACAAAATCACTTGAGATTTGGAATTTATAACACACTTAAAAAACAAAGCTAACAACTACAAATCATTCATGGTGAGAGTTTTCAATTACACTACTTTTCCAGATACTGTTTGGAAAAAATTATACAGTCAGAGACAATGAACTAGGAAACTGTTTATTACCAAGAAGAAGGAAAAGCCAAAATAAATAATGATTTTAAGGGTTAAAATGACGTCTAATTTGCAAAATTCAACAACCCCAACCCCACTATCAGCAAGTAATAAATGAAAATTTCAAACAACAAAATCACTTGAGATTTGGAATTTATAACACACTTAAAAAACAAAGCTAACAACTACAAATCATTCATGGTGAGAGTTTTCAATTACACTACTTTTCCAGATACTGTTTGGAAAAAATTATACAGTCAGAGACAATGAACTAGGAAACTGTTTATTACCAAGAAGAAGGAAAAGCCAAAATAAATAATGATTTGGGAAGAAGAAGACACCAATCTAAACTGGGCTATCAGAGCTTCTAATCATTTCAGGGGAGGAGACTCTGTTACCAGAACCAGGACCTGAACCCGCAGGTCGAATCTCCTCCATCATGTTAACCACTTCTTCCATGGAAGGTCTAGAATCTGGATGCTTAGAGACACAAGCCATTGCTATCTGCAACATCTGCACCATCTCTTCCTCTACATTGTGTTGCTGCTTGATGAGTTCTACGTCAAACACTTCTCCAGTCCACTCCTCTCTCACTACTGACTTTGTGTTGCTGCTTGATGAGTTCTACGTCAAACACTTCTCCAGTCCACTCCTCTCTCACTACTGACTGTACCCATTTGGGCAGATCCACCACTTCCTCGTGCCCAGTTGTCTTCCCTGCTGCTTTTCCTGTTAGCATTTCTAGCAAGAGTACACCAAAGCTGTATACATCGGATTTTTGGGTGTGTTTTCGGGTTTCTATGGCTTCGGGTGCTCTGTAACCTAAGCTTCTTGATGGGATTAAGGTGTGATGGCTCATCAATGGTGCTATACCGAAATCAGAGACCAGACATGGAGGTCTTGGGTTAAGAGAACGTTTGGTGATTTGATGTTTCCATGGAGGAGTTTAGCACCCAGATGAAGAATGGATGTGAGAAATTCCTCTTGCAGCTTCTAAACATATCCTTAACCGTGTTTCCCAGTCAAGCGCTGCTCTTCCTCCCTCGTTGCTTCCTGCAAAGAATTCATCGAAAATGTTACTTCAAAGCCACTTTTTACAATGGTGGATAATAACATGTGAAACATAATGTTACCATGAAGCAGCATGGAGAAATTTCCCCCTTGGTAGTAATCATACACGAGTAATTTCTCGTCTTTTGAGAAGTAATAAGCACGAAGAGGAGCTACATTCACATGTGGACTGATATTCCCCACGACATCCATCTGCTGTTCAAATTCCCGCTTTCCAGCTGCTACTTCTTTCAGCCTCTTCACCACCACCGTGGTTCCTTCCTCTAAGATGGCCTTATATGTTGTACCATAGCTACCTTTTCCTAGAACTTCAGCTGAGGCTCGGAGCAAGTCTTCAAGATCAAAGTTATATGAACTTCCATCAAAGAAGACCAGCTTGTTCTTCTCCGCCTCTTGCACCCCACTCCCAAATTCCTCAGCCTTGTTGTCGCTCCTCCCGGGTTTAGCCTTTGGCACTGCAGTGCTGTCTTGCCCGTCATCTTTTTTCTTGGAACAGCAAATGGTTATGATGACAAGAATGATAAACAACAGAACTGAACCTCCTATTGCGATACCCACTATAGCTTCAGTGGAGAGAACTCTTTTGGTTGTACCAGGACCTGCTGTTGGTGGAGTCGGGGAAGGAGATGGTGCAGTGGTGTTCACTGGGCATGCTTGAGTTAGAGGAGGACCACATAGATGGCTATTACCTTGAAATGCTGACGCTGGGAAGGACTTGATATTAGATGGAACTGACCCGCTAAGGTTATTGTTGCTCAAGTTCAAGTATCTCAGGCGAGGAGGGAGGTTAGGAATTGGCCCAGAAAGAGAATTGTTTTGTAGGCTGAGATCTTTGAGATCGGTAAGGTTTAGTAAACTCGCCGGAATGTTTCCCGATAACGAGTTGGCAGAGAGATCAAGATTAACAAGGCGAGGGGAAAGAACGGGAGGGATAGTACCAGAGAAGTTGTTTTCGTGAAAGTAGAGTGATCGGATAAATGGAAGCGAAAGAATGACAGCTGGAATGTTCCCTTGAAGATAGTTGGATCTAAGGCTAATGATCCTGAGGGGAAGCGAAAGAATGACAGCTGGAATGTTCCCTTGAAGATAGTTGGATCTAAGGCTAATGATCCTGAGGGCATCAAGCTTCTCAAAGGTTTTCTCAGGTAAAGGTCCATAAAGTCCAGATCCAGGCAAACGGAGTGCGGTCACACGGTCAAAGTTCTTAGAGCAAGTGATGCCGGTCCAAATATCGCAGACTGGAATTGAGGAGTTCCAGTTTAGTTTGCGACTGTGAGGAACAAGAGATGCAAACTCAAGCAGTGCTTGCTTGTCTGATTCTAAGTCTGCAGACAAAGCAAAAGGAGAAACCAAAAGGAAAAGGAATGCAGCAACAATCTTCATTGTCAGTTCTTTAAAAACACTTTCAGGCTCACTCACATCAAAGATCTCTCGTTCAGCTTCAACTGCAAGAGAGATACACACAAAAACACATCATGCAAATGAATTAGAGACACATAACAGTTAACACCGACAACATCACAGGTATCAGGAGTAAATATCAACACAATGGAAAGTTACAACTAAAAAAGTCGTTGTAAAGAAAGATAAAAAAGGTCCAAAAATTTAAAGCAAAAGGTTTTAGAGTTTACTTAAGAACTGTACAGTGGAGATTTAGAGTTTACTTAAGAACTGTACAGTGGAGATGATGATAAATTCAATGCAACATTACTCCATAATCACTCAAAATTAGAAATCCTAACCAGCTCGCAATCGGTTATAGAAAACCCTCAATTCCGAAAATTACTAAATTTTACAAATGATTAGTAAAGAGAAATGTGAGCAATGAACTTGATTTACTCAGATCTGCAATCTAGAAATGAAAATTAGAAACTAGGGTTTCTCCAGCTAGCTAAGCAGAGAAACTGAAATTTAACAGATCTTTTAGGAATAAGCTAAACCGAAGAACAGAGGGATAAAAAAACAAAGATCAAGAGTGAGAAAAGAGATACCTTTGAGATGGGTTTACACAAGAACCATGAGAGACATTGGTGAAACTGATCGAAGAGTGATGAGAGTGGAATAAATGCCAAAGGAAAGGGGATAAGATAGTGGAGAAATCACTTTTTTTTTAACAACGGCATTTCGTGAAGAAGAAGCTTAAGTGAAAGGCAAAAGTAGAAAGGAATGAGGAATCTAGAATCGCCATTGATGCAGATTCAGTTTCCTCCACTCAAATGAACAGTCAGAAGATGAGGAATCTAGAATCGCCATTGATGCAGATTCAGTTTCCTCCACTCAAATGAACAGTCAGAAGAGAGAGAAAGAGTCAAGATTTTGATTGGCTTGAAGAAGAGCCAAAAAGGGTTCTTATGGAAGCTTCGACGTAACGCCAACGGAGAAAAACGTAAATCTCGATGTATAAGTTTCAGATTCCCAATCTCTCTTCTTCTTCTTCTTCTTCTCTCTGTACTCCGATTTGCTTTGGCACTATGGCTTAATATTGACTCTGTACCGATATTTAGGAAATTTAATTACTAAGCTAATTAAATTTGTCCTTTTGTTAGTTTCTCTTTGTCTTAAATTTTTATAAATAGTATTAATTTTTGTATTGAATGGGTCAGTTAGATGATTTAATGAAATAAAAAATTCAAATTTTTTCTTAACAAAAATACCTAACTTATAGTATTAATGATTAAATCAAACGGATAATTCTAATTCCCTTTCAAAAAAAATGCGACCTTAAGAGTATTTAAAGTTTGGTAATGGAAGAATAATCTACTAAATTATGTTGCAAATTGAAGTTACTTTATACTATTGATATTTAAGTGGTGTATCTTTCATTAAAATGGACCCTGAAAGGGAGAAGTTTGGTATCTGACATAAATGAAATGTATTTATTTTGTAATTACATAAATATTAAAAAGTCGTCAATAAATGGAATTATTAATTTTTTTTACTTCAAAAATACTGAATTTTGTTGGTTGTATTTCGCTGTCACCATTAATAACTTAGCTCTGTCATTAATTCACGTTAGGCGCGTGAATCTAATTTAATTACACTAATAGATAATTAGCGTTGAGGTAGGTCCCACATTAACGTTAATAAGAATTTGAGAATTCAATAACCAAAGAACCAGATCCTTATATATCTCATGCTTCAGTATTTTTTTTCCACCATTAACAAGCAAACAAGTTGTAAAAGATAGATTAAAAAAAGAGAGAAAAGAAAAAACAAACAGTTGTTTACTTGCAGTGTGTGTTATAGTGGTGCATAAAAGATAGATTAAAAAAAGAGAGAAAAGAAAAAACAAACAGTTGTTTACTTGCAGTGTGTGTTATAGTGGTGCAAAGGGTTCTGGAAGAAGCTCGAAACCTCCATTATCAAACATGAGTCCTCCATGGTCTGAAGATCGGTCATCAATGCTATGTAACCAGTTTGTGTTCTTAATGTCTTCTTTTAACAACAATGCATCAAGATCGGTCATCAATGCTATGTAACCAGTTTGTGTTCTTAATGTCTTCTTTTAACAACAATGCATCATATCTTGAGCTTTCATACATGTCCATGTTGCTTAACTTCCCCATTAGTCTTCTACCTTCATTTGCTTCATTATCAGTGCTGTTGTTGCTGCTGATGGAATCTGAATTATTGTTTCCTGTACGGAGGGGTTGGATCTTTGGTCTGATGCTTTGAGGGATTGTTTCCTGTACGGAGGGGTTGGATCTTTGGTCTGATGCTTTGAGGGAATAGTGTTGTGTTTGATAGTATACAACCGTTTGTTTTTCCGTTTCTTATGTCCTGTAATATCATCAAACATGTTGAGATGTTTAAAGTATGGTGAGAAGGCATTTGTTTGTAGTGAGAAGAGTATACGTACCATGTGTCTTATAGCCATATCTAATGAACTTTTTGAGAATGACCTGCCAAGTCCGTTGTTGTTATTGTCTGTGACAGTGGATGAGGTCTTCACGGTTCTTCGTGAAGTTATGTCAGAAACGTTTGAAATCCTTCGGGGTTCTGGTGCATCTGTAAGACGGCCTTTTCCTTGGGTCTCGGAGAGTCTTCCTCTCGTAACAATAGGAGATGAGTTTCGTCTTGTGATGGGACCTTTTGGTTCTGGACTTGCCTTTGCAGTGACTGGCCTCGACCTGCCAGCTGATATTGGTCTGTCTGGGAGAGTTGTTCTGAGGTTAGGTGGAGTATCAAGAGGAAAGTCCGGCAGCACAATTGGTTGTGTCGGGGTGGTTCTAACTCTAGGTCCAGGAGAGCTTGGCCTTGACAATGATGGTGCGCTACGACCATTTGATGCAGCACGTCCACTTGAAATATTGGATCCTGATGTTGCAGACACTGAGGTGGATGGGCTTCGACGGGTAGGGGTAGAAGGACGAGAATTTGGTCTAGAAGCAACTATGTTTGGGGAGTTTGCTGAGAGTTGTGGTCTAGAAGTTGGAGTAGATGGTCTTGAGCTTATGGATGGTCTGGTCTTTTCCATGGATGAACTAGAGGACCCAGGACGGATTCTTGATGGAGTTGAGGCTCGTACTGTTGAAGAAGTACGGGTGGGAGTGGAAGGTCTAGCTGAAGATGAAGAGCGGGAACTCGGGGATGAAGATCTGATGTAGGATGAGACTGAAGCTGAACTAGTGTTCAAGATGGAAGATGGTGAACGACCTGAAGTAAATGAGCTGTATTGAGAAGTTGAAATGGATGGGCGAGTCACCTGAAGTAAATGAGCTGTATTGAGAAGTTGAAATGGATGGGCGAGTCACCGAGCTACTTCTAGCTGGACGTGTGGAATGGTAACTGCTCTCTGACTGCGAAATTGAAAGCTATGCAAGAAAAAAAAAAAAAAAAAAACAGCATCAATATATGGATAAGGTAATGCGGTTGTATGAGTCAGTAATTTATGGACATAAAAAGGGAAAGTTTGTACCCTTGAAGCCTTTGAAGCAGAACTGGTTCTAGCCGAAGGTGTAAGCTTTGGAGCCGCCAATGAATGAGAATCAGTCCCCAGAGGTGTTCCAGGAGGAGTAAGAAGCCTAGATATAACATAAAAGAGCCAAGAGATGAAAAAAGTCAGTTCTTAGTTCATAATTTTATCCTTCCCGTCAGAAAATTTGACAATCCCAAGTGCTTGTAACCAAAAGATACACACTACATGTAAATGAGCCACTGTTCTATTGGAGCATCACCAAATATAAGCAAAGAGAGAGTTAAGTCACTGATAAAAGATTCAGCAGAAACTTACCAATCATAGTCATTTTTTCCCACTTCAGCTGAAGATAAAAGATCATCACCTTTGACTCTGGGAGCTGGTTTGGATCCCACCGAGAGTCTCCCAAGTTTTGCAGAAACTATAAAATGCAAAAACGTTGTATGCAGAGTCAATTTAAGAAATAGATCAAGTAAAACAAGATCCAGCAAAATTCTTCACTGGTCCCAAAAAGTACTTTTAAAAGATGGCACTGTCTCCCATCTCTAATCACTATAATCGAGAAAGCAAATAGATCAAATCTAGAAGACGAAGACAGTTCGATAAAAAAAATTCGGGGTACTAGTAGCGACCACAGAGACAGAAATTGAGTAAAGGCAAACATCGTTTTCGTCTCTGAATCTAATAGCAGCAAATTCAAAGATCCCCAGAATTACAAATTTATCAACTATATTCATCAAAACAAGCAACAAGAACTCGATTCGCACAAAACAAAAAGCTAAATTAAAAAAAGTGAATCTGAAACGAACCGTCAGGCAATTCATCTGAAGGGAAAGAGCGACGGATCTTAGAAAATAGATCCAGATTCTCATCAGAATCTCTAGAAAAACCATTATGAGAGATATTATTGTTATTACCACCTCTCCGAAACTGAGATAACGCCGGCATATTCCGTCCACCGGAAAGTGATTCTCGAAGATTCCTATTCATTCTCAGAGAGAGAGAAGCAAAATCGAGGATGTATGGTGAAGAGGATTAACTTACAATTGACGCCATTGAAGAAGAAAGAGAGATTCAGATCTACTTACTATCTACTACTAGTAATGTATAATTGTTGTCACTTTTCCAAGTTGGTGAGGATATATGTTATCACGATGCATGTTCATCTTTCATCAATCATATACTACTTTTATTTAATTTATTTATTTTAATAATAATATTTTATATTTATTTATGAGGTGGAGATATGAAAGGTAGTTTCCTAATTTCTTGGTTTATAAGAAATTGATTTTTTTATGAATGTGTATGAGTTAAGACCCCACGTGGTCTTCTCTTTTAATAATTTTGTTATTACAGGTAACATACTGTTTTAATTAAATTAAACTGTATTAATATATTTTTTTCTCTTTTTACATGTAATTTTTTTAAAAAAAATTGTTAATTATGGACAAAGACGGATCGGGACCCGACCCCATTTAATCCCATGTTTTGAGACGATTCTTCACCTGCTTCACCGCCTGAACCTCCATAACCACCTCCTCCCCCGCTTCCACCGCCGTGATTACCGATACTTCCACCACCACCGCCACCTCCGACGCATGGAACCGTGAGCTTCGGAGAAGAGAAATTAGTGTGAAGTGAACAAACCGATCCATTTCCGGGAAACGAAACTCTACTCGTTGGATCAGGGAAACCGATCACTCTCGGCAATCGCACACTGCTTTGATCCGATTTCGCCAATGACTCGGTCCAAATTTAGAATTAATGATTTTCTGTACTCACTGGACCAAATTTATGCCGGTCTTTTTTGACTCAGCCTGATCAGACCGTCCCATTCACATGCTAGTCCTTGCGCATTTTCAAAACTAACTCATTTAAGGGTGAGGACATATGATTCAGGGCACGTGAGTAAAAGCAAAAGGGTTAGGGTTTGGCACAGAACTCCATAAAGACTCCACTATTGTTGTCTCTTGGGAAAGTGAACATCCTCTTTTCCATTATAACACACCACTCGCAAGTTTGGTGGAACAAGACTTGTACATTTGTTTCACAAAAAATGAACTTGTCTTCATATAACAAAACCGACCAAAGATGAACAAACAAATAGCAAATGTGTCAGTGTTAAAGGAGATACTTTTGGGTAATGATATCTCATTTTAGTTAATGCATCATGTGTTTTG
This sequence comes from Physaria fendleri, assembly GCA_036630335.1. NCBI lineage: Eukaryota > Viridiplantae > Streptophyta > Magnoliopsida > Brassicales > Brassicaceae > Physaria > Physaria fendleri. Next base: position 1,804,414 of record CM071717.1, on the reverse strand, counting down.
GTATGATCTTATTGTACCAAAGTTGATTCATGTTTAGTTACCAAAGTTGAGTCTTTATTGGTAATCAATAAACCTTTTATTGAGTCTATATTCATAGCAGTTGATAAAGAAAACAGTAACCTTGGCTTAACAATGACATCCCCAAATCTACGAAGGGATTCATCTTATTTATTCCAACACAAACCAAAACTAAGTCATAGTTTCAACTCGAGATACCAATGAACGATGTAAAACAAAAGAGAAACAAAAACCTCGAAAGATTAAGATGAGATTCAATCATCCTTCTCCTTGTCTGAAATCTCTGACATCTCTGTCTTCTGTGATCCTGTCATCCTCGCCAATATAACAAACGACATTCCTCCAGCAACATTATTCGCACACCTCAAAGCCACTACACCAGTCTTAAACACCAATGGCGGTAACACTTTCGCCAGCAAAAACTCAATCCCATTCAATGTTTGGTACCTCACATTAGCACTCACTCCCATATGTGTTGCCCAAGTTAAGGAATTAAGCACAGTTGGTGGCGGTTTGTTTGGTGTTTCGAAGGTCGGGTCCATCTTCTTCCTTAACATGATCAACCCATTAGATATGGCTGTACCTACAAGACCTGCAGCTAAACCTACGGAAGCAAATACCATTCCTTTGTATACAAGAGTCCCAAATCGGTTCATAAGGGTGAAGCTACCAGTTTCAAACATATGGCCTGGTGGACAGTTTCTAAAGATTCCAGGTAAGGTCTGTGAGGTACCAAGAGTAGCTGCAGTAGGAGCTAAGAGGTACATGAGTGTGAAATTCAGAATCGAACCTACAACGAGAGTGGAGAATACGAAATCGAGCTCGTTTAATCCGAAATTAGGACGTGAAGCCATATCACCAAGAACACAAGCGCTAAGTCCTACAATCTCTTCCATTAATACCTTAAACGGGAATTGAGGATCAGCTGCAACTCGTGATCTCCATCCTTGGATAAACATCCCTATTTACCTTAAACGGGAATTGAGGATCAGCTGCAACTCGTGATCTCCATCCTTGGATAAACATCCCTATTGGTCCCCATGGAGACGATTCTTCACCTGCTTCACCACCTGAACCTCCATAACCACCTCCTCCTCCGCTACCACCGCCGTGATTACCGATACTTCCACCACCACCACCACCTCCGACGCATGGAACCGCAAGCTTCGGAGAAGAGAAGTTAGTGTGGAGTGAACAAACCGATCCATTTCCCGGAAACGAAACTCTAGTCGTTGGATCAGGGAAACCGATCACTCTCGGCAATCGCACACTGCTCTGATCCGATTTCGCTAATATATTAAGCTTCGCTGCCATAGCCGCCATCTTTATCAACAAGTAGAGCCGTCAATATACCAAATCTCTGTGATCCTCTCCGAAAAATCGAAAATGGCGGAATAAAACACAGAGCTTTTCTTAGGTAGGTGAAAGTAGAACGCTTTAAAACCCTAATTTTAATAGAAAAATCAATCAGCCTATTTCCCACGTGCGAAACTAAAGCCGTTTATAAGCTCCCACGTGCCACATCACTCAACTACCAATCAGCCTATTTCCCACGTGCGAAACTAAAGCCGTTTATAAGCTCCCACGTGCCACATCACTCAACTACTTCACCAACTACAACATATAGAGCTGACCACCACCACCATTGTTGATTTTTCTTTCATATGTAATGATTGAATCTAATCTTTTTTTGGCAAAGATAATATTAAACTACTTCAACATATGAATAAATCCAAATGATTTATGTTAATGGCTTTTTGGCAAAGATAATATTAAACTACTTCAACATATGAATAAATCCAAATGATTTATGTTAATGGCTACAATGCTTCAAACTCTAGGTAAGGAGGAAAAGATGAGAAACTGTTGTGCTTTCTCTTGGTGAACTTTGCTTAAGCATCTGCGTAGATCAGATGGTAAGCAGAAGAACCAAGAGCTGATGCAACAACAGTATTAGGCTAGTCATACACATATACACACACTATTTCATGAGTATCTCATGCTAATTAGCGCCCTGTTTTGGGGCGTTTCATAGCATTTGAATTGAAGGGAGAGACGCTACCGCTTGGCACGCCTGGACTGTTTTCTCTGAAGTTTGATGAGTTCAGTAAAGCAAGCTCTCGCAACTGTTGCCTCTTGATGTAATCTTGTGACTCATCCTATATAAAAAGAATACAAAACATGTTAAGTTATTTGAAAATATAGACTTGATTAAAGAGAAAAGTCTCTGACTCTAGACGAAAACGAACTCTTGCTAGAGACTACATACTACTCCAAAACTGAGACTCCTATATTTGGGAACATAAACCATGTCTAGCAAGTAACTAGTACTTAGAAACATGTTAGGAACACGCACCACGGGTTTGACCAACTCCTCGATAAATTCTTGGGCCTGTTGCAACTTTATATCCACAATCTCAACAGGAAGATCAGCCTCAATGAGGACATGCAGCTGCTCATTGAGATGCTCATAGCCAGGCTTGCCTTTCAGTCTCTCTTCCTAGCAACAAACATATAAAAGCAAATTATGAACAAGATTTGGTAAAGATGGTTGGGAAACGGAATAAAATGGGAGGCATCTCTTACTTTTTCAGGATCTTTAATTGATCCTTTTCCTCTAATATACACACGACAACCAGTACTTAATTCAACTCGCTTCAACGAGTTTCCTCTAGGACCAAGAAGCCTTCCCACAAAATTGAACTAACAACCAAAAGCAGAAGAATGGTTATTCACCTGAATTTCATTGTCTCAGAGAAAAGAAATCTGGCGAAACTTACAGTTGGATAAGCATCGACTGGAAGATCTAAACGCAAGATACGCTTCACTGTGTATGTACTTGGGCTAGCAGGTGCACCTTGCCACTCCATTGCCATTCCATGAGTACCACCTATTCTCTACAAAAGAAAAAAATTAATCTTGCTTTTTTAGAATAGTTCTGAAATGAGTAAAAGTATTCTAAAAGAGACCATTTCAGTCTAGTTTAAGGGTTCACAGGTATCTAAAAGAAAATAAAAAATTCCACTTGGAGCTCCAGAGGGCTTTTTTTTCAGTCTAGTTTAAGGGTTCACAGGTATCTAAAAGAAAATAAAAAATTCCACTTGGAGCTCCAGAGGGCTTTTTGCGAGGACTTAGCTTAGACAGTCAAGACTAAACCATATAACTTATTGGGCATAAAAGACCA
>CM071717.1:1765147-1780802 GCA_036630335.1 Physaria fendleri | reverse complement strand
ATTTGTGTCCGTGTTGGCTGATTGAGGCTCAGGGGTCTTCTCGGCAGATTTTGATTCTACATCAGCTTCTTCTTTCCATATTGCCCAATAAGTCTCATACAATTAAATGTTGTCTCTCCACTTAATGCATTTACTGAGACCACTGGAGCCTTCTCATTCATATCTACAGATTCTTCCAACAAAACTTCATCCTCAATATTAACATCCTCATCATCATACTCCATAACATATTTGCGCTCGTCTATGTTTACATTGATGCCCTGGAATAAATTTTTCATCACAATACATACACAACCCTCTTTTTTTCCTATCCTGCATCTCGTCAAGGGAATATTTTCTAGGGAGTTTTCTGTAGTTGATTTTTGGTTTTGTGGGTGTTTATAGTGGTTTGGTTGAAAAGGTTCTGATATTTTTGGTGTGGTTAATAAAGGTGTAGTGTTTTGTTTATAGTGGTTTGGTTGAAAAGGTTCTGATATTTTTGGTGTGGTTAATAAAGGTGTAGTGTTTAAGGGTTTGTAATAGTGTTGGGGTGTTGGTTTTTGGTAATTAGGACTGAAGGTAGCTCTGAATTCTGGTGTATTGGTATGGTGAAGGTATGTTTCATGGAGCTTAGCTAATCTGAATTCTGGTGTATTGGTATGGTGAAGGTATGTTTCATGGAGCTTAGCTAACCGAGCTGCTTCTGCTACGGTTGTGACATGGAATTGTCGGGTAACCGAGCTGCTTCTGCTACGGTTGTGACATGGAATTGTCGGGTATGTAGGGATAGTGGTAGGTTTAGGTTGGTAAGGAAGATACTCAAAGCGTGAGATGCAGGTAGGCGTAACCGAGTGAGTAAACTCTCAAATTTATCCAAATACTCTTCAACAGAATCACCACCCTGCTTCAAACTCACCAATTCAGAGAGAGGGTCATCAAATGCCTCACCAAAACGCAAAGTTAAGGTCATCAGATACTCACTCCAAGTTGGAATATGCCATACCTTTCAGCCATGAAATTATGATGCCATTTGAGTGCCTTACCAGAGAAATGTATAGTGGTAAGACGTACCTTCAAATCATCCTGGATGTTGTCTAATAGAAAGAACTGTTCGCATTTATACAACCAATCCTTTATCTGTGTTCCATCAAAATCAAGAAATCCAACCTTAGATAGGCGAGAAAGCATCCCATTTGGTATAGTGTTTAGATTCCCACTAGATTGGGTCCTCCTTATACTCGTTTTCAATATGAGTGCCTCTCCTAGATCTGGTGGTGTCTTCGGTTCCGCACTCTTCATTGCTGAAACAGAAAAGTTCGGATCTATAGGTTGTTTGTATGGATCCTTGGGAAGTAACTCCGATAACATGTTGGTGATAAAGTAACTCCGATAACATGTTGGTGATACTTGAAATCTTATTGTCTATCATCTTTTCAAAATCGGCCTTCAACCCACCGATCTCAGTACACACCTCCATTTGATTTGTTCTCAGCTCCTCAAGCTATCTGTTAACATCGATCATCGATTGAGCACGTGTTTCCATCTTCGATCACTAGCTTCGCGAAGAACGTGACCGGTTCTGATTCCAATGAAACAGGAAATTATGAGATAAAACCCCGATATAGAAGCTTCTCGTGGAAGCTCCAAGATCAGGTGAAAACAACCTAAAAGATGATTGCAAGGAAAGAATAATCACCTCGAACGACAGCTTTCAGTGACGTTAATGGAGTCCAACAGATTAGAGAGAGAGTGAGAGAATAATGAAATATTTCTTAGATGATTCTGATGTTGTGGCAGTAAGCCATACATAAAGCGGAAAGTGTTTCGGTTTACAAGCAAACCGTGATTTATGAGTAAACCATAATAAATGCATAATTAGAAATTAAATTGAAACAGATTTAAACCGGATTCCCTGTTACATTATATTCCGGAATCCAATAATTTATGGATAAATAATAAGATAATTTTTTACAAAAAAGAGAGAGAAAAAAAAGAAGTATCCACCCTAAATTAGGGAAATGGTCAAATAAATGCTGAACTTACGAAAAAATCCAATCTGAGGTGAGAACTTTTGCGGAATTATTTTTAGTCATGAACTTATTAAAGAGTCTAATTAAATCACAAAATTTTAAATTTTTTGCCAAATAAGGCACGTCGTTAACTGACCTAACGAAAAAAGAAAACAGTGTTAATTGATTCTGTTAACTGCTGACGTGGCAATGATGACATGGACGATATCTCTCACGTGGACCAATCATATACAACCTACATGGAACGTCATATAATATAGCTTAATTAAAAGGCATAAGTGGGACTCTTAGCCAAAATCAAACGGTATAACCACTATGCTGCAAGAATTCTTTGTACAAATGTTACAAAATGTCATCTATATCTTGTATTCATGTTTCATTGTTTAAAAATCATAAATAAATTATAATTATATAGATACAAATAAATTGTAATTTAATTATAATTATAAATAAATAAATTTTGAAATTATATATTTTTAAAATAACTAATTTTTGATTACATTTTATATATTTAAATTAGTTATAAATAAATTGTATAATTTTCAAGTAATTATTATGAAAATAATTTTATTTTATAACTATACGAAATTGTGTCATTTAGTATTGAAAATAATTATCAAATAATCAAATTATAGTTATAAAATAATTATGCTGTATAGTTATAAAATACAATTACAATTATAATATAGTCATGTTAAAAATTACATTTTTTTCAAATAATTAATTGATACAATTATTTTCAATTTTATGCTGCTAATTTACGGTTATAGTTATTTGAGGCTAACTAATATATAATTTCATAACTATACAAAAATAAAATTATTTCATATTAGTTACTTGAAAATTATATAATTTATTTATACTGTAAATAAATAGAATTTGTATATTTATTTATACTGTAAATAAATAGAATTTGTATGAAACTAAAATTAGTTATTTAGAAAATTATATAATTTCAAAATTTATTTATTTATAATTATAATTAAAGATAAACTAATTTATTTGTATCTATATAATTATAATTTATTTATGATTTTTAAACAATGAAATATCAATATAATATATGGTTGATATTTTGTAGCATTTGTACAAATAATTCTTGTAGCGTAGTGGTTAGAGTGTTTGATTTTTGCTGAGAGTTAGTGGGCTCAATTCCCACTTATGTCTTTTTAATTAAGCTATTTGTCCACGTCATCAATTAACCACCGTTTTCTTTTTCCGTTAGTTCAGTTAACGACGTGCCTTATTTGGTAAAAAATTTAAAATTTTGTGATTTATAAGGCTGTCAAATCTTCATGTCCATGTTCAAATGGACTTTTCTTTTTCGTGGACAAAACCGTCCATGTCCATGTCCATGTCCATGTCCATTTGGACAAATGTCCAATTAAATTTTTCCATGGATAATGTTCTATGTAATTGTTAATAATTGTGTTTTCGTAATTTTTCGAAAAATTATGTATTTTATCGGAAAAGCGTGATTATAATGAATATAACTTTTTTCGTTGTGCGAAAATGATGGTTACACATTTTCGGCGGGAAAATTGTACTTTCATTATTTGTCGAAAAATTACGGATCTGTACTTTTGGAGGGATAATCACGATTAAATTTTCTGGCGGGAAAAATCACGGTTCCATATTTTTGGCGGGAAAATCACGGTTACGTTTTTTGGCGAAAAAGTCACGGCTTCGTATTTTTGACGGGAAATTGGCGAAAAAGTCACGGCTTCGTATTTTTGACGGGAAAGTCACGAGTTCGTATTTTTGGCGGAAAAATCACGGTTCCATATTTTTGGCGGGAAAATCATGGTTTTTTTGGCGAAAAAGTCACGGCTTCGTATTTTTGACGGGAAAGTCACGAGTTCGTATTTTTGGCGGAAAAATCACGGTTCCATATTTTTGGCGGGAAAATCATGGTTCTGTCGGTTCCATATTTTTGGCGGGAAAATCATGGTTCTGTATTTTCTTGCGGGAAAACCACGGTTTCATATTTTTGACGAGAGAATTGTGATACCGTATTTTTGGCGAGAAAATCATGGTTATTTATCTTTGGTCAAAAAATTATGGTGGCGTATTTTTGGCGGAAAAATTGTGGTTAAATATTTTTTTTGTGGGAAAGTTATTTTTTTTGTATTTTTTTGGGAAAAATCATGTTTTATATGTTTGGCACGAAAATATGATTTCGTAATTTTGACAAAATTGTAATTCTAAGTTTTTTTTGGGAAATAGTGGTTTCATTTTTTTTTGCCAAAAATTGTGTTTCTATATTTTTTTATAAAAAATCATTATATATTTAAAATAATAAGATTTTATATTGTAAAAACAACATAAATTGATCAATAACAATAACTACATGTTTTTATTAATTTAAAATATCTTGTGGACTAAATTGTCCATCCATGTCCATCTATTTTTTTGAAATATCCGTCCATGTTCGTCCATTATTTTAGATGGACAATACTGTCTGTCCATATCTGTCCAAATTTGATATGACAAATGTCCATTTGACAGTCCTAGTGATTTAGTTGGATTCTTTAATAAGTTTATGACGAAAAATAATTACGCAAAAGTTCACTCTTCATATTGGATTTTTCCGTAATTTCAGCATTTATTTGATTTTTTTTCCCCTAAATTATATCTCACTTATAACATTCTTCAATTTCTGGTTTATTTTCATGAAACCACTTAACCGTCCATGGAACTACAGAACCGTGCTCTTACCGGTTCACCCATGGACCAACTACTGCAATAAACCGGTCAGCACCAAACCGTGTCCGTTGACGATGTTGTTGCATTCATCGTTTTTGTCACGTTCCGGGTTGTTATGTGGCTGACGATAACACAGGGCGTCAAAGAGGAATTAGGGTTTGTTTGATGCTAAGAGGAAGAGAAAGAGGAGGTAGAAGAAAATTCGTACAATTCGGCCAATAAAGCTTCCACCTTTAATGGCGACAACGACTGTTTCTTTCTTCTCTCTTTCTCTTCCTCCACTTCTCCGTAAACCCACAAAGCCCCTTCCTTTCATCTTCCTTCTTCCTCGATCCAATCTTAGATCTCGAACTCTTACTGTCACTGCTTCTTCTTCAGCTTCTTCGAACAATTTCAGTAGTAATCGTGGCGATGATGGCTTCTCTCTCGACGATTTCACGTTCCATTCTGATTCTCGATCTCCTAATCCTTCTAAAAAATGCGTCCTTGCTGATCTTATCCAAGAGATTGAACCTCTAGATGTGAGTTTGATTCAGAAGGATGTTCCACTGACTACTTTGGATGCAATGAAAAGAACTATCTCAGGCATGTTGGGGCTTCTTCCATCTGATAGGTTTCAGGTTCATATTGAATCACTTTGGGAACCTTTGTCGAAGCTTTTGGTTTCATCAATGATGACTGGGTATGTTCATCAATACTATTTCAGTTGTAATTTAAGTTTTTAACTCTGTTCTGTTTAGTTTTCTGTTAGTTGAGATAGGACTGGATAATATGTTCTCTTTGATCATTGTGATGTTGTTCATGCATAGTTTTGGTATGGTTGAAGCTGAATTTACAATTTCATAGTTGAGAGATTTATAAAATTTGTAGGGAAGTGATGCTTAAAAGTGATGATTATCAAAAAACCCATACTATATCATTAATATCATGATAGTCAATTCGTCTGTGTTGCTGAATAATGAAGCTCTGTCAAATTGGATAAATTGTGTGTCTGGTTTTACGAGATCACATAGGCAACTTGTTTGCTTAGTCGGATTCTCTAATTGCATCCTTTTTCCCTAGGTGTGGTTAACTTATTTTTTACTAACTTAGCTTTACAAGTACATAGTAGTGGTATCTTGTATTTGTTCGGTTCTTTCTTCAAATGAAAGAGTGTGAGTACATCTTCTGATGTTTTGTTATACTGCAGGTATACTTTGCGAAATGCTGAGTATCGGCTTTTTCTTGAGAAAAATCTTGATATGCAAAGCGAAGACTTGGATAGCCACACTCTGGACAGGACTGAAGATGAGTTGAAAGGGACGTTTCCTGATGAAAATAATTTTTCATCCAAAAGGAATAGCATAACTCAGAGTCTTTCTGAAATGATTGATGCAGAAGGTTTGGGCAGAGTATCCTCTGAAGCTCAAGAATATATCTTCCGTTTGCAGTCACAATTGTCTTCTGTGAAAAAGGTGAATTTTTTATTTAGTCATTTGTTTCAGTTCAACATGATAATAAATACGTCGATACACATATGTCACTGTCCTCATTCCTCGCTGGGAACTTTTCTTGTTTGGTTTTGTGAATATATTCCTGTAACATGTTTTTATCTCGCTGCATTATAGGAATTACAAGAAGTGAGGCGAAAAAATGCTGCCCTTCAAATGCAACAATTTGTTGGTGAAGAGAAGAATGATTTGCTGGACTACCTAAGATCTTTGCAACCCGAGAAGGTTTTTGTAAAAATCTCTGAAGCATGTTCAGTTTGTGAGGTGTAATTGCTTGTTTTTCCGGTTCTCTCTGACCATCATAACTTTATTTCTAACAGGTAGCTGAGTTGTCAGAACCCGCGGCTCCTGAGGTGAAAGAGACAATTCATTCTGTTGTTCATGGTCTTTTGGCAACCCTATCACCGAAGATGCACTCCAAGTTTCCAGCATCAGAAGTTCCACCTACTGAAACGGTAAAAGCAAAAAGCGATGAAGATTGTGCTGAACTTGTAGAGAACACATCGTTGCAGTTTCAGCCTATTATCTCACTGACTCGAGACTACCTTGCTCGTCTTCTCTTCTGGTTAGAACTGCTTTGCTTGCTCTCTGAGTTCCTTGCTACGCTTTACATGGATTTCATATATTTAACTACATGCACTGATTCACAAATAAAACATCTCAAAAGAAACTTTATAGAGTCTTGTTTTTCTCGATAAAGAGATCTTATACCATGTTGTCTGCTTTCTATTAAAAGGTGTATGCTGTTGGGACATTATCTCAGAGGTTTGGAATATCGAATGGAACTGATGGAGGTTCTTTCTTTGACGTGTGATGCAAATGGGTCTGAGAACGTTGCTTGAAGCTATCTTCATATATCCTGACATTGTCTTACAGGCCTTGACATTGTTAAACCGACAAAGTGTGGTAGTTACTAGGCGACATGTCAGCCCTTCGAGATTTAGCACATACATGCAACTTGGAGTTGGCCTGAAAACCATGTTTGAGGTAAAGTGTAACATAAGAAAATTACTTATGCTAAAATTATTTTTCGTATTGCAGTATGTGTGATTGGACCTGCAAAGGAATAAAGCTAAGTGTAATTGTGAATATACTCGTTTGGTCATTAAGTATAGGTCGTCCTACAATTTTTTGGCTCAGAAATAGGAGTGTCAAGTGGGTTCGTTTGACCTAACCATAGTTTTATTGTTCACCGGTTTAGGCAATAGGATATCACCATAGCTCAGAAATAGGGGTGTCAAGTGCCCTCTATATCTTTGTTTAGAAGATCTTTGAAGTTTTGTATAGGATTCATTGATACTCTTCTTCGGGTTTATATATGTGACTTCTTCAGCCTCATTTAGAACTTTCACCATCAATCTTATCTCCTGACTAAGCTTGCAAAGTTTTGGACTGTCATAGACCTTCTAGTAGATTGGATACTTAATCTGCAAATAACTAAGATCACGACACTTGAAACACTTTATACTATTTAGATGATCCTTTTCTTCTGTTGTTTCTGAATCTATATGTAGTTTTAGGACTATTTCAAAAGCTTCATGAGGGTAAGATTAGATTGGAGGCTACCCCCCTAAGTCCCTACACACTCACATCGCAAATATATCAAACTTTCTTGCGTACGTTAAGGGATAGCAAGTGTGTACTCTGTAACTATATGTTATTCTTTTAAGTTGTAGCCATCAAGCAGGAATTTCTCCTCGTAAGACTTAGCTTCTCCTTAAACACCTAACTAGTCCCGGTTTTTGGTCCGTGTCAAGTGTGATATAACGTAGGTTCCACATTTTTTTGGTAATTTTCTTTTTGAAAAAAGTTTATTGCATTTTAAAATATTTTAAGGCTTTTAAAATTTAAAAATAATGGATAATCTTAACGAGACTGGTTTGCAGCAGCACACCCTATCAAATTTTTGTTAGATGTGTTCGAGTATGTTCTTGGCATAAAGAACGGATTGAACATTAAGTTCTTGAAACTTGATACCCACAAATATTCTATAATCGAATAAATTCTGATAAAAGAGTTGTGCCTAACCTGTTATTTATGGAAATTGGAGCTTTGGTACATGCTCAAAATTATTGAAAAAACAAAACAGAGACAAGGAAGTAGTTGAAGCACGTGGTGAACATAACACGTAAGTCAGTCTTTTAAAAACCTCGTAAAGGTTGTCTCAAAGTCTCAACCCCATCATAATTATTTATTTCTCTCTTATTAATCTCGTTAGTCCTCATAGAACCATCTCATTCATTGCTACGATACATACTTGGATATACAAATATTTACAGATAGACACTTCTAGATTCATTCTTCTTCTTCTTCTTTTTTTTTTTTTTATATTTTTTTTTTCAATTGCTTTCATTGGTTTAACCCATCAAATAATGCAATACATAATTATTTATTTATATGCATTGCCAACTATATTTTATTTTAAGGTTATATATACATAAACAAACTGAGGATATATATCACATTATTCATTAAACTTATTGTTTCCCAATGATTTAAACACTTTTTGTTATTTAAACTTACTTCAAAAAGATGAAGAAAATACATAAATTTAGAGACAGAAAAGAAAAAACAACATCAAAACCATAAAATTATACTTGATTAAGAACGATCATAAGATGGCTCTGATTGTTGTAATAAAATTATAGCTCGACATTATTATTGAAAAAGTTGGTTGGATGAAGAAGAAGTAAGAGAGAATCAAGGACATTTGGGAGTGCCTTTGCTACTGAGCTTGTCACGATAGCAAGCACATTCATGCTTGTTTCCATAAGTACCTGAAGGAACACACTTACACTCTTTGCAACATACCCCGCAATACTTCAAACACCTATCTTTCATTCCTGCTGCTTTGCATCTCACTTCACACTTCTCTCCACACCATTTCTCTAACACCGGTCCTTCTTTCATCTGTGGCGCCGGAGCTACCGCACCACTACCAAACCCACCTTATAGATCCACAAAGATCACTTTATTTTACTGAGGTTTTGGAAGCTAAGTGATGATTGTTTATTATTACTTTCATTTGCATGTTATGATGTTCTAGTTATCATTTGTGATTTTTTTCTAATTGAAACGAAAACTTAAAGAAACATTATGAACTAAAACAATTACACCAAATATGTCATAATTAATTTCTAAGAAAAGAAAACACAGAGAGGAGAGTATTGAATAGATCATAACAAACCTGAGACAATATCAGAATCAAGAGCTGAAGCAACTAGCAGAAGTGAGGTGAGAACCATGATTGAGAAAATTATCTTCATTTTTTTTTATTTTCTTTCGATAGTTTCGATTCTCAAGTTCTCAAGTTTTGTGTTGTTTGTATGGTCTCTTTATTGCCCTTTTTATAGGCCAAGCTACCAACTTCTTAATTAATTTATTTAACTTCTTAACTGCGCTATTATTCCTTTCATTATGTTTTGTTAAAAAAAAAAAAAGATCAACTTGTTGAGTAATTGTTGTTTTGTTTTTGTCTTAGAATTCCATAGCAGAATTCAGACTAATCCTTAAGTTTTGTGGGAGTATAAAAATTTGATCTTTCAATCTAAATATTTACTCCTTTTTTTTTGGTGAATTGGTTTAAAACTAAATAAAAGATGATAACTTTTTTTTTTTATTGCCAATCCAAATATTTACTTCACACTTGTTGTTGTTGTAAGTTATTATAATTCGTAAGCTAAAATGCAAATGAAAATAATACTACAATATTCAGGAGGTAGATACAGTTGTGTATTAGTACTATTTTTTTTTGTTCGTTAATTGTATTAGTACTAGTTAAATAATGATATCTATTATAGAGTAATTTAAGTTATGAAACAACAGTTCACATGTTTACAAAAGATATATATTGGATCATTCAGTAGTAGTTATAATTTCAAGAATAAATATTAAAAAAAAGTGAGAAAGAGGGACACAGGCTGGTGACAGATATATTAGAGAATAAATTATCATAAATATTATGGGAAGGTAGAGGAGATGGGGACTCCTGAAGACCTCTTTCCACGCGGTTTCTCGCACATGACGGGACTCTTTTATTCTCGCATTTATTTGTTTGTTTCAATCCCCCCAAATGGCACATTTTTACAACAACTCTACTGGTCAGACCAGACGTAATAATATGCTTTTTTTTTATTACATATATGTTTTTATTAGAGTGTTTTGGTTTGATATGTAGAATTCTTACAAATTCTCAATACAAACCAAACTCTATTTCTTAATTATTTCCATCTCTATAAAAACTACCCTATATATTTAGTTACTGTTAACTACACTTACTGTCATTTGTTTAGGAAATTCATGTTTTATCGTCACAGTTGTGATTACGTTTTCACGTTTAATTTGTAAATTAACCCTTAATGTTACTGTTCACGATTATTAGATTGACTCAAACAATATTTTTGGATAGAAATTTTTTAAGATTAATTTTCTTTGAGTTATACGGAGTCCACGGGATCCGAAACCAAAGATTTTTTTAAAAAATTATCGTGACGTTTTATCCGCAATCTTACCACGTCAACACCAATATAACACAGTTCTATTATAGTTGTAAGTTATATAATTTTTTCACAATTTCAGGAGTTTTTATATTTTCATTTATATTCGACTTATTAGAATTTTTTTTTGTTATACCGAAACAAAGATGTTTTAAATGTATGTTTAGGAAAAAGGAAATAAATGTGTTTGTGAAAAAAAAAAACTTTATTATAATGTCTAGAGGTGTCTAGTTAATATCCATAAAATTGTATAGTAGATCCAGCCAAAAACTTCCATCAAATATTGAGTTTTCATAATTATTGTCTGATCAAATCAGATGTACATTAATCTCGTTTAAACCAATTTTTTTATTTATTTAACAATATTACATCATTCAATTGTATTTTTCATATAAAGTCGTATTTACGCAATTATTAATTGTTGATATAAAATTAAAAAGTAATATATTTATGCAATTATTAATAATTTATTCAATATATTATAAGTGAAATGATTATTTGATTGACAATAATTAATTATCTACTTTTTTAACGATTTCCATAAACTTATCTAATCTACGTCCTTCATTTTTCTCTTCCTCTTCACTCTCCATCTTCTACGGTTTCTTTCGAATAATCCGAACCGTTTCCTTTAAATTTTCATCTTATTTTCTCGAAATCTAAGAAAAATGGAAAAAAAAATTAGTGGTAGTTCTAAGAAAAAATGGTCGGTAGTCTTTCTGAGGGCCATAGTAAGCGTCATAAAGTGAAAATCGATCCTGCCATCGCTTCCTTCTAGTCCGCCATGGCCTCCACCTCTAGTGAACAAGTAATAAATTCTTCCTTAATTGGTTTTGGGTTTTTGGTTTAAATTTTCCGGATAATTTTTAATTACTCTGTCTTTTTGTGTTCGACCAATAAACTGTTGATTACTCTGTCTTTTTGTGTTTGATTATCAGAATATATTTTACCTCTTAATCGCTCTTTTTTGTAGGCGCAGATGGAAACCAATTCACCCATCTCTTTCCTTCATAAGCTGAAAAGCATGGTTGAAGTGCATGCCATCTTGCTTGAGAAGCATCTCCTAATCAAACAGGATCTTAAATTACATATTACGGCGTTAAACTATTGGTTGAGAATCCAAAGGCGTGATGATCAATTTCTTGAAGAGGCGATCAAAGATTTGAAGGAAGCTTTGGAGGATAATACAACTAAACTAAAAATCAAACCCTATTATATGATGTTCCTTGCATTGATTTTTTTTGTAAGGTTTGAACCGTTTGAATTTATTTTGTTTTTTGGTATTTTAAGACATATGTTTGTATTTTAAGTCGATATTTTGGATATGTGATATGAGTCTTTAGGGCGGGCCAAAATTAGCTTAAAAGATAATGGGCAGGTCAAGGTTAGTTTAAAAGAGAAATAAAACTATATAACAAAGACTAAATATAAGTTAAAAAGTCAAGAGTTAATATAAGTTATTTAATAAATATGAAAAGACCAACAATGCAACAATGCAACCTAAACCGAAAACATAATCTTTTTATTTTTTTTAAAAAAAAATCTTTTTATTTCTCAATTTTATTTTCAACTGATATATTCACTTTATCCATGACATTAATCCCCACTTTATCAAGTAAATCAGCGAAAAGAATTCTAAAATCATTATAAAGTTTGGAACCCCACTCTTTAAGCATCTTTACCTCATTGACCAACGTCTCATCTACCCATTTGGACGTGTGACTGCTATCATCATCAATCCATGACAGAGCAGTCACACATCATTGGTACCTCCGATAAGGATTAGCCTCGATTTTGGACACCATTATCCTCACCCATGCACTACAATGACAACCCTTAGAAATGCCAACATAAACTATTTTAACATGAGTTTTCATCCATGATTCACCAGTAAACGAAAAAAGCTCAAATCGACTTACACTACACACAATATATGAGTCGGTCATACAAGTTGTATATTTTTATGGTGTTGTATCAATAACATTAGTTATATATATGGCGTTTTCACCAACACAAATGTTTTCTTTTTTTTTTGGTCGGCAAAGGGGGAATATTCATTAAAGCTCAACTATTGCCATTACATAACTCAAATAAACTAAAAAAACGGTGGATTAAATTCGGTAAATAGTCCTGTCTTTGCAAGATTATCGGCTTCACTCTTGGGATCCAGAGAAATTCTGCGGCCTTGAATTTAGAAGACAAGCTTCGTATATCGGAGAGAATCCCGTGCAATCTTCGACAAAGATCTCGATTGTTGAGAGTAGACTCACCTTTGATGGTTGGCTCAGATCAGAGTTGAATCTTCAGTTAGATCGGATTCAAATTTGCTCTGATTATCTGTTGATCAAAACAGAAATGTGTTCAATATTCTGGAAATAACCACTACTGTTGCTAAATAAGAATATAAATTATCTTACTTAGCCGCATTAAACCTATTCAAGTTTCAATCAATAAAATCAAATTTTTATAACCTATTTTCTCAAAACTGAAACTTACCTCTAATGGTAGATGCAACATTGATTCAAGCACAATTTTGTTCAAATGGTTCCTTGCACTGATGGAAAATACTTCAATTTCAAATTTCCAGTCTTAATTTTAAGATAAACGAGCAATAAAGCAATTTGAAGATTTTTTGTTAAGTCTGCATGATTAAAGATGATATATGGGGGTTTAAATTTAAATTCCTTCTGCTTCTCTTTTTTGCTTTAAATATCGACGAGTTTTGATTTTGTGATTCTTGCTGTCTATTTTCTTTTTAGCTATAGAATCATTAAATATTTTGAAAACATGTAAACTGAACGTTCTAAAAGAACACAAAAATAGATTTAAAGGCGTTTGAAATTTTAAACCACTGTAAAATCATGACTTTTTATATTTTTAAACGTATTTTCAGATGTAAAATTCAAAAGGAAGTCAAGTGAAATTTTTTTTTCTCTAAAATGACCATTGGAGATTAATTATTTCTTCTTTTTTTGGTTATATGGGCTTGTTTGTCTTTATAATTTTAGGGCCAATTCTCCTTATCCAATATATAATTTAGGTGACTCCTATTTTAACAGAGTTCGTTTAAGTTTTAAACAGAATATGGTCTTATTTTGTCTCGACACACATGTGATGTGATGTGACTACAACTTTATTACAATGTAGTGATTGCAAGAGATTAGAAGAACCAAGCCAAATTATTCTTATTTTGGGAGTCATCCTTGTCTACTAACCGCCGTCATGTATTCATCCGTATATATTCAGCAAATCGGCCATAACTCCTAGATCATAGCTCGGATTGAGGTGATTCTTGTTGGAGATGAAATCTAATTCAATTATTTTCCCAATGGTACGTAGAACACTTCATTTGGAGGTGCATATATATGCGAGTTGAGCAACACTCATTTTTACGTTATAAACCAAGCGCATCGCAAAGTAATTCCACTATTTTTGTAATTCACTTTCATTTTATGGATCACTGCTTGTATAAAACTTTTTTTTTGGTTTTTATATAATCCTTTTTTTTTATGAACGGCAATATAATCTAACATATGCAAAAAAAGTTGTGAAGATTTTCAATGATCATAGCTTCATAAGTCGAGATGATGGATTATTTTAGAGACTTCATCTAAATTATAGAACCAATAATTTTGAATAAAAATAATTGGCTTAAGAGTTGGTTAAGAGCTAAAGCAATGATAAAACGCAAGCATTGATTTGATGTACATGAGTAACATGACATGTATTTTACTATATTTTAAAAACAAACTCTCGCCATGATAGAGTCCGGGGTATGTATTATTGAAATTAAATTTGATTTTGGTTTCAAGAATTCTCTGGAAGTAATTTGAAAATATCATTACATTCTCTAAGTATCTAGATAATTCTATTAATTAGTATTTAGATATCTATGTAGAATAATGTAGAAGTTGTAAGATAAAAAATATAGATGTTTAGGTAGAATTATGTAGATGAATCAAGAATAAGTTGTAAGATAAAAAATATAGATGTTTAGGTAGAATTATGTAGATGAATCAAGAATAATCTAGAAGCTTTGTAAACTAGGCTATAAATACCTCATCACCCCTTCATTTGTAATAAACTTCAACAAGTGAAATAAAAAGAAAATTTTTAAAAGAGTGTTCTTAAAAATAGTGTTCTTCATAAGTTCGTGTTCTTAAAAATAGTGTTCTTCATAAGTTCTCTAAAGTCTTCCAAAACTTTTATCATATTTGGAGGGTCTCTCATTTGGTTCTTTCGAATGTCTTAAGCATTACGGTCTTTGGGCTAGTGCTAAGCACTATAATGGTTTTTCTACATGGTATCAGAGCTATTCTAATCTTGTACTCATCAAGATTAAGGTTATAGAGAGCTCGGGTTTACTCTAAGTATGGAGCGTGTTGTTGGATTGGGAATGGAAATCTTAAAAAAATCTAACTACAGATCATGGAAGTCATGTATGGAGTCATACATGGTTAGTGAGGACTTATGGGATGTCGTCGGTGGAAGTAGCACATCACCACCAACCGGGAATGCTGCAACCGCGAAAGCGACAAAGGAATGGAAACGAATGAATGCCAAGGCGGAGTTTGCTTTAAAGAGGTCAATTTTTGCAGGAATATTTGAGCATGTCTCAAGGTGCACATCCGCTAATTCAATATGGTAAGCGTTAGATCGGTTGTTAAATAAAAAAAATGAGGCTCGCCTACAACTGCTAGAAAATGAGTTGGCAAATACGAAGCAGGGGGAGTCTTCAATCTCAGAGTATTTCATCAAGGTAAAGAATCTTTGTTCTGAGATTAATACTCTTAATCCAGAAGAGTCAATTTCAGATGCTCGGTTAAAGCGGTTTATTATTCGAATGCTCGGTTAAAGCGGTTTATTATTCGAGGTCTACGACTAGAATATACGCCGTTTGTGACTTCAATTCAAGGATGGGCTACACAACCTTCCTTGGAAGAATTTGAAAATC
>CM071717.1:1748801-1764860 GCA_036630335.1 Physaria fendleri | reverse complement strand
TATTACTGCAGACAGTTCAGTTCATCGTGTTGAAAAGGAAGGAACTGTTGTGATCGAAGGAAATGAAAGAAGACAAATCACCTTGAAGAATGTATACCATGTTCCTGGAGTCAAAAAGAACCTTCTCTCTGTGGTAAGTTGCAGACTTATTTGCCCATAAAATGAAAGTTGCAAACTTACTTGCCCACGAAATTGAAAGTTAAGGGAAATAAGTCTGCAACTTTGATTTCATATGGATATAGAAAGAGGACGATAGTTCGTGGATAAATATTATGATATAACAATAGTTCGTAGGTAAATATGTTATTTTATCTTAAGGTAATTATAAACTATATCATTATAACGTGTTTTACAAATATTATTTTACTTTTTGACAAAAATATATATATTATTTTACTAATTTTAAAATATTTAAAACGATCAATAATTTTTAAGTTTTAGAAAAATATTTTTTCGAATAAATAAATCTGCACATGGTGCGGGGAATTACCTAGTATAAAATTATTATGAATGAATTTGCAAAATAAAAATTTCTAATGACATATATTTAAATATATAGAGGTTGTTTAATAAGTATTCAATCAAAAATAATAATTAATTGCCAAATTATTATTTGGTATAGAAGATTGTTTATATGCTTCAGATAACATGTTCAAATCTCTTCTTTTTTTTGCAAAATTTTTTCGTTAAATTCGTTTCTTTTCTTCAAATGGTTATCTAGACATGTTCTGGCACAATATCTATTGAAGAAGTTAACATTTTAATGATGATGATGTTATTCAATTCATCAAGCATAAGGGTAGGTCTGATTTTGCTAGTTCTCCTCAGACCACACTCATCAAGCATAAGTCATCAAGCATAAGGGTAGGTCTGATTTTGCTAGTTCTCCTCAGACCACACTACAAGAATAAGACCAAATACCCACCAAAATACTGCCCGAATTAAATTTTCGATCGAAAATCAATTAAATACCGACCAGCCATCGATTTTGGTCGGTATTTTATCGACATTTGCTTGCTAAATATCAAATACCGATCGAAAACCATTTTTCGGTTGAAAACACACTTACACAATGATTAATATCTCATCTTCAAATTCTTTAGTTTTTTATATAAAATGTAGTCGCGGTTCAACAAATTCCAGAAATGTATATGTATCTAAGCTAATTCGAGAAATACTGAACGGTCTGTCACAACAGTGGGTTCAAATTTATCAGGTATTACTATGTATTGAAAACAGAATACTCATTTCCTTTATATCAAAACATTTTTACAAGTTGTCAGTCTAATGCATAGGTTCTTGTCATAATTAAAAATTTCGAACCAAACGGTCTAGGGGATGTTATGGTTACTTTAAAAGATCCACGGTACTATTGAGGATAGTATTCACACACAAAAAATCGTTACCCAATATGGAACAGATTTAAAGTTGGTGCCATGTTGGTTTTTAAAAAAGTTGTGGTGTGTAGATTTGGAAAATCAAGACAATGCCTTGATATAACCGTCAAGAACATTGAAATGGTTTATACCAAAGAGAATTATCTTCGCGTCTCGAATGTAGCTGCCAAAGAGGTGTTTAAAAAAATGAACAAGTATAATCAAATGGATGGCGTCCCGACTGAAGTTCCTTGTCCGAATATTGTTGAGGACGATTCAGACATGGAAATTAAATGTATCATGTCTCAGACCGTCCGAATATTGTTGAGGACGATTCAGACATGGAAATTAAATGTATCATGTCTCAGACCAACGACAAAGGTGAATATGTTTGGTTGATTTTCGACGACTAATTATGACTCAATGATTCAAATTTTCCGTTTTCTATGTAACAATCCAGCGATATTGTATTATTTGTAAGGCATTGTTCGATAAATAAACAATGTGCTTTTGGTTTTGTATTAAGACATCATTTAGTTCTATTCATATAATGTTCAAAAGAGTTACCAAAGGATTTTAATACAGGCCATATTACAAAAATAATTGCCTTCTGTTGTTTTGGTCGGTAACTACCGACCGAATTTTTTTTTGCCGGGTTTATCGTTATCTCGTCGGTATTTCCTGACCATTTACCGGCCAAATTTGTATCGCTACTGGTTTAGTATGTATTTGGTCGGTATTAGTTCGGTCGGTATTTGGTCGATATATGCAGATACTAACCAAACACCCACCAAACTTGTGTGGGTATTTGCGTCAATTCTTGGTGTCAAAATTCTTCTTCCAAATTGTTTGTTACATGTTTGATTTAATTTTTTTGTTTGTTACATGTTTGATTTAAATCTTTTTGTTGGTTTCCTGCAAGGATAACCGAAGCACAGATTGTACCAAGACAAAGTTGATTTTGTTTTGATGCGGTTCAACAAATTTAGATGTCGATTGTGCCAACTAAACCACAAGAAAGACATCCTTACAACAATGTTAACCAATTGCATGAATTCGGACATCAAGACAAATTTGAAGAAAAGAACCGGTTCGGTTCCAAAATACAAGTAGGTGATATTTTCCATGTCAAGTACACCAGTGCAAAACATAATGTCATCCGATGAAACATTCAACACAACGACACCTATATTTGTCAAACCACTACAAAGCATTAGACCATATGATGCGTATGATATTGTGGATGCTGGTCCTAGTAGTGTCTCAACCAAACAAGAACGTGGAGGACCAAAGGGTTAAAAAAACTCGACGACCACCCCAAAGAAGACTAAAGTTTATGATCCTAACAGCAAAAAGATAACATCTTCTCCAAATTTAGACTCATGGATAACCGAAGCACAGAGAGAAATCGGAAACCAAGATCTAGTTGATTTGGTTTTGATGTGGTTTGACGTTGTTAGACGGCTATTGTGCCAACTAAACCTTGGGAAAGCCATCCTTTCAATTCAACATCATCACATAATTGCATAAATTCAGGCAGCAAGGCAAATTTGAAGAAGAGAAGTGGTCCGGTTCCTAGAGTACAGATAGGCGATATCTTCTGTTTCGGGAGGGAAATGTGCTTAGTCGGGCTTCACAAACAAATAGTCACATCTTTAATTAACGCATGAGACCATTTGTTTGTGCAGATCGACTACAAACATTTTATCTCCAAAATAGAATATGTTTCCTACTTGTACTCTAGGAACCTAACCAATTCTATTCTTTGAATTTTTCCTGCTGCCCGAATTCATGCAATTAGTTAACGTTGTTGTCAGGATGTCTTTCCCGTTGTTTAGTTGACAAAATCGGCGTCTAAGCGTCAAACTACTTCAAAACCAAAACAACTAAATATTGGTTTCTAGTTTCTTTCCCTGCAAGGTTATACGTGAGTCAAAATTTAGACAAGATGTTATTTTGCTGACAGGATCAAAATAATTTAGACTTCCTAGGAATGGTCGTCGAGTTTTTTGAACCATGTGGTCATCCCCGTTCTCGTTTGCTTGGGACACTACTTGGACCAGCATCCACATTATTTGACTGATCATGAGGCCTAATGCTTCGTAGTGGTTTGAAAAATATTGGTTGCCGTGTTGAAGGTTTCACCGGACGGCCTTATGATTTGAAGTGTTGCGACCACTATAGGAATTTCTTCGGTAATATCATCCCGTGCTGCAATTTGTTGAACAGCTCGAAACGGTGAGAAAATTACAACAGTTGGTGATGATGTGTATTCGGTCTGAATCTGATCACCGTCTACCAAATCTGATGTAGTACTTGGGAGTGGTTTAGCTATTATCGGACAAGACATCCATTTTTTAAAAAAATCTATCGATACAAAAAAAATGATTAAAAGTTAAGAACGCCATTAAATCACCAAAAATTTTAACGACAAAGAACAATAATACAAATAAATATTGAAGATCTTTATTATGGAAATGAGTTTTTACCAGTTTCGCTCGTAAATGAAGTTGATGAAGACAAACAAACACTTGAAGTATTTGACTACACAAAATCTCATGTCTCCTTTTATCTTCATCAACTTTATTTACGAAAGAAACTGGTAAAAGCTTGTTTCCATATAAGATAGATGAGTCAAAATTTAGACAAGATGTTATTTTGCTGACAGGATCAAAATAATTTAGACTTCCTAGGAATGGTCGTCGAGTTTTTTGAACCATGTGGTCATCCCCGTTCTCGTTTGCTTGGGACACTACTTGGACCAGCATCCACATTATTTGACTGATCATGAGGCCTAATGCTTCGTAGTGGTTTGAAAAATATTGGTTGCCGTGTTGAAGGTTTCACCGGACGGCCTTATGATTTGAAGTGTTGCGACCACTATAGGAATTTCTTCGGTAATATCATCCCGTGCTGCAATTTGTTGAACAGCTCGAAACGGTGAGAAAATTACAACAGTTGGTGATGATGTGTATTCGGTCTGAATCTGATCACCGTCTACCAAATCTGATGTAGTACTTGGGAGTGGTTTAGCTATTATCGGACAAGACATCCATTTTTTAAAAAAATCTATCGATACAAAAAAAATGATTAAAAGTTAAGAACGCCATTAAATCACCAAAAATTTTAACGACAAAGAACAATAATACAAATAAATATTGAAGATCTTTATTATGGAAATGAGTTTTTACCAGTTTCGCTCGTAAATGAAGTTGATGAAGACAAACAAACACTTGAAGTATTTGACTACACAAAATCTCATGTCTCCTTTTATCTTCATCAACTTTATTTACGAAAGAAACTGGTAAAAGCTTGTTTCCATATAAGATAGATCTTTAAAGTATGAAATCCTTTCTCAAACTAAAATAATGTAATAAAAGTATGAACCAAACAATCAAATCATCACATACCTTTAGAAAACTAGAAATTAGAATTAGAAAATGCTTGACGTTACAAACTATGAAGGTTTTTGTATTTGTGATTATGAAGAAGCATGTAACAATAACGCTTCTACTTATAGCCATTTTGGAATGATGTGTTTTGGTTCATAAATACATATTAGCCGTTAGATCAATCTTGATTCATCTCAACCGTCCAACTTGAGGAAATAAAAGGTCCTAGATTTGTTTTTTCTTTACTATATATATTCATTTTTCTTACCATTTTTTGCCTAAAAATTAATTACAAAAAACATGAAAATATCTTTTATTGCCAATTTTAATTAATATTTTGTATTTATTGGTTTATTTTAAGAAAAATTAGTTACCATAGATATGAAAATAGCCAATTTTAATTGATATTTTGTATTTATTAATTTATTTTAATAAAAATTAATTACCATAAACACGAAAATATCTTTGCTTGCCAATTTTAGTTAATATTTTGTATTTTAGTAATTTTTTTTAAAAATAATTACCATTAACATGAAAATATATTTTCTTCCCAATTTTAATTAATATTTTTCTTTTATTGATTTATTTTGAGAAAAACGAATTACCATAAACATGAAAATATAGTTTCCACTTAAAATCGGTCCTTTCTTCCATCTCACTCACGTGTCCCGTCACCTCATTATTTCCACATGATTCATCCCACACCACTAAACCATGTATCCGTGAACTCAAACGCTCACAAGACATCCTCCATTAAAAAGAAGATACGTGTCATTGTCTCCTTTCTGGATGTCTGCAATGTGGCCTCTTTCTACATAATGTTGTTTTTTATGCATGTCTGTCACGTAATCTCTTTCTGCATGATGTTTCGCCTTTCTGCATGTTTGCCACGTGATCCCTTTCTGCATGATGTTATGTCTTTCTGCATGCTTGCCATGTGGTTCATTTATGCATGATGTTGCCTCCTTACGCATACATGCCACGTGGTTTTTTTTGCATGATGTTATCTCTTTATGCATGTATATCATGTGGTCTCTTTTTACATGATGTTGCCTTCTTCTGCATATATTTCATGTTGTGTCTCTCTAGAAATTTCCACTTAATGGACTCACTCCTTAGAAATTTGATTCTACTTGACTTTATTTGAACTTTCTAATTGTAGAATTGGGTTTATAAAAATTGCAAGGTTCATAGGCCTTATTAATAATGATAATAATAAAAATAATAATAATTTGTCGGCCAAAAAAGAAAAAGAGAATTGACCACACGACTCCTTATGAACTATGGGGTTGATTGGAATAACTTTTATATAATGATGCAGGAGAATAATGTTGTATGAACTGCAAACTTTAATTAAAATTTTGATTGGTAGAGCAGTGAATATAATTTCATAAAATTACTACAATAGACATGATTTTATATTTATCTTGCTATCAAAACAGATAGAATCGTAATATTAATAAATTCGATTCTTAAAAAAAATTAGTGAAAATCAGATATTTTTGAACTTTTGGAGTATTTTACAAATTTTAAAATATTTTTGAATCATTCATGTTTATATATTTATATGAATCAAAAAACGAACCGAAAATGATCCAAAATTTGAAAATACCTGAAAAATACTGTAAAATTTTTTTGAATTCAATATATTAACGATCCAAAACAGTTTATACTATCATTTTAACCGTAAAAAATGATTTACATATAAATTTGAATTAGATGTCCCTTGGTCAAACACATATGACTATTACTGAATTTTTCTTTTTTTTTTGGTCGGAAACCTTCATCCAAATTAACGATTGAATTAACGTTTATCTTTAAAATAGTAATATCGACGTATTTTAGATAATTTGTGTATTAAATTTAACTAGGTAATTCCCCGCCCGATGTGCAGATTTATTTATTCGAAAAAATATTTTTCTAAAACTTAAAAATTATTGATCGATTTAAATACTTTAAAATTAATAAAATAATATTTTTTTTTTGTCATGAAATAAATAATATTTGTAAGAGACGTTATAATGATATAGTTTATAATTACTCTAAGATAAAACAACCTATTTACTCACAAACTATTGTTATATCATAATATTTTTCCACGAACTATTGTCTTCTTTTTATATCCCCATGAAATTAAAGTTGCAGACGCAACTTTCATTTTATGGGCAAATAAGTCTGCAACTTTCATTTCATGGGGATATGAAAAGAAGGAAATAGTTCGTGAAGAAATATTATGATATGGCAATAGTTCATGTATAAATAGGTTTTATTCCCATTATTAATTAAACCATCAATGTTTGAGTTTATAATAAACAAATAAACTAACACTATAAATGTTTGGCCTACTTTTTAAAAACTTGTCTATTTAGGATAGAGTTTGATTAGTTTGGCGTTAATTAACATGAGCTGTCACGATCGAATAAAACCATAGAGTTTGATTAGTTTGGCGTTAATTAACATGAGCTGTCACGATCGAATAAAACCTTTTTCTTCGTCCGTACGACGCTCGTTGTTTTATTCCAAACCAGACAAAACAAAACCACCAAGCTATTACTAATCACTGTTATTAATCTCCGGTTTAACCCAATCAAGTTTCAGTTCTTTAAAAAACAATTACAAGAATCAAGTAACGGAACTTATCAAGTACAATAACAAAAAACAAAAGTAATTACAAAACAATAGAAGCAATGTCTTTGATTGCAGATTCAAAGAAAACACCAGAGAAAGTTACATTAAAATCTCCCGGATCTTGTTGTTTATCAATAAACCACAGAAACGATGCTGTTCTTGGCTCGCCAACTTGATT
Organism: Physaria fendleri; assembly: GCA_036630335.1. Taxonomy (NCBI): domain Eukaryota; kingdom Viridiplantae; phylum Streptophyta; class Magnoliopsida; order Brassicales; family Brassicaceae; genus Physaria; species Physaria fendleri. Next base: position 1,757,286 of record CM071717.1, on the reverse strand, counting down.
ATGAAAAACAGAGAAGAATCTGAGAAATATAAAGATAATCAGAGCAAGAAGATAACATATCCGAGATGCGTTGAAGAACAAGTGATAAGCTGCTACTTGAAGACAATACATTCTTTTTTTTTTCCGCAAGAATATGTTTTTTTCTTTTTTTAGTATTGAGATGTGTGTGTGTATAAATAGTATATGTGTGTGGAGTCACTTGGACGCGTGTATCTATCGATAAGCACAGAATCAGACATACTCTACGACACGACTTTGGTCCGAACATTGCAGTAAATGCTCAAATGCCAAATAGTTGTCTCTCATCGAATTTGGTAGTTAGTCCGGTTTGGATGGTATACCGGCCGATACAACCGAAATAGATGAGATTATGATCCGATTAATTGTTTAATTAATGCAAATCGGTGATGTGTTTGTACATTTTAAGAAAATTGAATGTTACGGAGATGCGAAATTGATGTGCATTTCAATACGTGTCGGGTGATTTTTGCTCAACTGCTTTAGATGTGACAGCTCAACTTGTAACCAGAAAATGCTGACACTTTATTATCATCGCATTTCTAAGTTTTTTAGTACTATTTCATTATTCTAGAAAACACACAATAGGTGCCGACCAAAAAAAAAAAAAAACACAATAGGCCAATATGGAATATTTTAATACAACATACAATAAATGCTAATTTACCTCGTTATTTGTTATCTTTGAATGTAGGACCAAAGGGATAAGAACATTTTTTTAATATGTTGTTGTTATAATGGTGAACCATGGCCTGAATTTTCCGATTCGACTTTATTCTTTAGTACCTTCATCTTTTTTGTTTGTTTCTTGTTTATAACCTGTTTAAGTTCATTCAAGGCAATTGAAGCTTTATAATAGAGATTTCAGACAGAGAAACAGATTCAACTTCAATCTATTTAGATATATACATATATTCATACACTCAAATCTCTGTTTGCAACTGAAGACGACTTGAACAACAGTAAGTCACAGACTGTATTTTCTGCAGTCGTTAGCAGTTCAAAAAATCAAACAGAAAACCTCTGTTTGAAACCAAAGAAGAGAGACACAAAAACATGGTAACCGGGTGTTTTTGTTACTTCTTCCACAGACTATCTCCATCAGAAGGACACCAAAGCTGTATATATCTGCTTTACGCGTCAATTGTCCTCTAACCGCATACTCTGGAGCTAAGTAACCACTGTCCAAAAACAGATGTGAACACATGTCAAGACCTGCAGTTTTTCAATGGGGAATAAGAACAAAGCGAAAAGGAAAGATATGGAACTCACATTGTACCAGCGACACGAGTGCTGACATGAGTCATGTTGGGTGGCATAAGCCTAGCAAGTCCAAAATCAGAGATCTTGGGGGATAAATATTTGTCAAGTAGAATGTTGCTTGCTTTAATATCTCTATGGATGATATGTGGTCGAACTTCTTCATGAAGAAAGGCAAGACCTTTAGCAATCCCAACACAAATATTGGCCCGTGTACTCCAATCAAACTGTATCCCACTCTGAGTGTAGCCGCCAGCTGAAAAACATTCCTTCGGTTAGGAAATAACATTACAATACCAGACACTTAGAAAATAAGAAACTAAGAGAATTACCTAGAAGTGTCCTATCAAGACTATTGTTCTCGAGGAAATTGTAAACAAGAATCCTGTGATTCCCCTCCACGCAGCATCCATACAATTTAACCAAATTCTCATGCTGTATTTTCGATATCACGTTGATCTCAGTCAAGAATTCTTTTACACCTTGTCTTGACTCAGCAGAGAGGACTTTGATAGCTGTTACGTTGTCCTTGTCTAGCGCTGCGATTTCTATTTGCATAACATACACTTAAATTAGATAAAACCAATAACAGGACTATATAGAATCACCACTAAAACTCAAATTAATACAGACATTAGTAATAATCCTACTTTAAGAACCCTAAATTAGTAATTACCTCCATCAACTTCTGTAGCTTCTCCTGTCCTGTGACATGAGAACCAGGAGCAACCCATCAATGAAAGACAGAGCTGTGACCTGTTTCTGCCATTAATCAGAAGAAATTCAGAGATTTGACTTCTAAACTAGTGAAACAGCCATAGATCCAATTCAAGTCAGACTAAAAAATGAAAGCAACTAAAAAAGCTGTGAACTTTAACATCGGGCTTGTCAAGATTTAGAAGAAAACCTAGAAACAGACTTAGACAAAAAGAAAATCACAGAGAATATAACTAAATAGGAGAAACCCACCTGAGGAAATTCCTAAAATTGGAAAAGTGAGAGAGAAAGAGAAAGGGAAAGAGAGATTCAGAAATCGCAGGTTGGTATTAAGTTCGTATAAAAAGCTTAAATCTTTTTGAGATCCAAGTCCTTGTCTCGCCGTGTGAGAGATAAGATTTTGAGTATTTTTGTTGAAACGTACGAGTAAGGACGACGGTCTTGTAATGGTGGCGGGCAAAAGTCAATGGGCCAAAACGTAATTAATCGTATGTTCGACTTTTTAATTGTTTATTTATTCGTAATTTTAAAAAACTTTATGCTTCTGTCATGGCCACATGGTCTTAAGAATTCTTCCAAATATTGTTATTTTTCTATAGATTTATGTTTTAATTCAATTATGGATGGAACTAATTATTTGGTCTTTTTGATTATTAAAATTGAAATACATGTTTTCAACATGTATATAGTCAAAAAAAAGAAAAATCTAGCATCTTTTGTCAAAACAAAATCCAACATGATTTCTATCTTTTTTAATTGACATATTTGAATATAGATTCTTCACGCGATTCAATAGCAAGAAGTACTATATTGACAATAATTTTGATTTGAGAAAAAAAAGAAGACAATTTTATTCTGTAACAACTATTATGTCCAATGTTTAATCTTGTTACAAAAACAGTGAAATATTGGAACTACATAAGCTATAATCTCATTACTTTTAAGCAAATACTTATATAAAATTAAATAATTGTTCATGATTTGTATTGAAACCGAAATTCTCAAAAAAACAATCATGTAGACCACTTGATCTTTTAAAAATCTTAATCGATGAGTTAAGGTTCATATAAACAAGTTGTAATGTGAAAACGTGTTTAACATAAACACAACAAAATCGATTATTAAATATCTAAAATTTTCAATTATCCTTTTATACAATAAATAAATAAAATATAGAGATGATAGTTGACCAAACAAAAAAGAGATGATAATAAAATCTAGTTGTGACAGTTTTTTAAAGCAAATTAGGTCAAAAAGTCAAAGGAAACCTAAGCACACTTTCTTGGTCTGCTTGTGCTTGTTCGTCACGAAGGAGATAGAGAAAAATGGGGCAGTGTTCACACGCCGAAACAGAATTGCATTTCATACTTTACTCAAAAGTTTTGAAAAATATCAAGAAATATGTTTTTTTTTTCAAGCTTTAATGTCAAAGTCTTCTAGCAATAATGGCAACATTCCTAGGTGAGATGGTGGGATCAAAAATGGGAAGCATAGTAACTTTAATGGAGTCACCTTGTTCTTGGAGAAACATAAGTCTATCAAGTAAGATTAATGTCTCAAGCACAGGTCCTAATGCAGCTCGAATAGACCAGTAAGGTCCTATCAATTCCTGCATCCATCAATTTATGAGAATCAGAAAGAAAAAAGAATGAGAGAGGAGAGTTTAGGAATAGCTTACAGTAAATGCACTAGCTTCATTCCATGTGGTATTCAGGTCGAGATCTTGAGGATGTTCTAGGTTCAGGCGTGAAAATGCTGACCGGCAAAACTTCTCGAAAGAAGAGAATGTGTCGGAACTGGAACTTGTATGCCTTGTGGGTTTCTTGTCCTCAGTGTCTTCAGTAAATTATAGACATAAGCAGAGTGATCTTGGCCTCACTTATTATAAAATCTAATTGATCAAAGTCCTGACCTTTATTAGTTGTATCTACTATTGTTAGAGTTTCGAGGGCTTTCCTTTGCTGCTGACGACGAAATGCCTTCCCTTGTCTCCCAATGGACGGACTTGTCTCCAAAACTTCTGGATAATGTTTTGAAAGAACCTTCAAAGACAATTAATCGTTACTTGTTAGAGACAACAATCACTATAAATTCAGATTCGATTAACAAAAAGTCTATTCACCAACAGAACCGAACATATATTACCATTTGGAAAGCAGCACGAAAAGAATGCAACTCGAAATTCTGCTGACCAGCATTTGCTCCTAAGCTGCTCCATCTCTCAGCACTCTGAGAAAACACATGTAATTTATTTACGCTAAAAGATTACAGATAAGAAACATTATGATTCAATAGAACAACGTTGCAACATCGAAAACAGATAAAATAATGGACAATACCTGACAAGCTAGATCACGGGCATTTTTGCCGAGCGAAAAGTTCAAGGATTTGAGTCCAGCGCTCATCGGAAAACCACAATCGGAACAAGAATTCTCACGAGTTTTTTCAGATAATAAGTTGTAACAGCAGCCAATGCTTACTACTGCTTTAACCTCTTGGCACTCCATAAAAGTCCTGACAAAATCAGGTTAGCACATTATTACAGAATTTAGGGTCTAACACAACAATCAGGGTTCAAGACCAAACTAATAATGTGTGCAGAAGATAAAAGAAATAACGGAAGAAGAATTGCAGCAAGCATGCAAACTAACCTTAGCATTGTAACAGATAGATCCCCACATGCATGAAGGCCAGCAAGAACAAGTGAACATAATCTGTTTGCATCACTTGATGATTGTGATCTCCTCGGATCTTCATTCAACGCACTTGCATCTAAATCAAAGTCATTCCTCTCCACAGGACCATTGGCCAAGGCTGTTAGCATGTCAGTGGACAATACACGGCATGCAATTGTCCTTGGAACATCAGGGCATTTGTTTCCTGAACTAACATAAAAGAAGTTAAGTAGCATCAACAAGTTTAAAAGACAAGAATGTGCACCTAGAATAAGGATTAAGTAGCATCAACAAGTTTAAAAGACAAGAATGTGCACCTAGAATAAGGAAAACAATGAGCAACTCCTTAAGTTAAAAAAAACATCTGTTATTTTGTAAATGTTTAAATATAACATCATAAGTTGTGAACCACTTACCCAGATTTACGCAGCTGCGCTGCAAAATGCTTTCTGATACGTGCTGCACGTGCATCTGTTACCTCTCCGTGATGAGAGGAAGAATCAATTGCAACCACTGAGTGTTTATATTGGAAAGAAAGAACCTGTGCCAGATAACCCTGAAATAATATTTTAAGAAGTGACACAGGTGAACAAAATATTTGACAATAATTTTATTTGAAACATTTAATTAAAACTATTTACTAAAAAGTTACTCAAACTCAAATACAAAGCAAGTCTCATCAGTCAAAAAAATATTAAACAGCCAGGAAGAGAATAGACCAATACAGAAGAGAAAAGTAACAAAGTAACCACACAATTATAAGGGATCACAAGAGCTGTTAAACATGAGAAAGGGATCGAAGATACCTGGCCAGAGCCAACATCAACAACATTAGAGGCTTCAACACTTTTAACAACTGAGCTAACAACAGAGGAAAGAACTTCAACCTGCATGATACCTTAATTCGTGACTTACAGATCAATTCAAAGACCAGTAGAAGGTACATGAAGATACATAACCAGATACACTTACGAGTTAAAATTAAACTAAAACATAGATTTTCTCCAAAGAAAATGGTTATGAGCTTTTAGTAAACTACATGGCTTAACCGCTTAAGTTTTCTATTTTACATGTGAAGTGGGAAATGACTTTGAGTTTGAGTTTCTCTAGTCAACTTAAGTTTCTTGGATTAGGGTTAGTCACCAAATCATACAACTGAAGGTCCATACCCTAAAAAAAAAACATACTACTGAGAGACATGAAATTTCACCTAAGAAAGTGAAGATAACAATGTACCTCATGCTTTTTCTTTAGATTCATACCCTGTGAAAGAACAGTGCTAAGAGGTACCATATCCACATCTGCAAGTATCTGCCAAAAGTAAATTAAGCTTGATGAAGTCCCAGTTCTAAAATACCACCAGAAAAAAGTGACAACACATTCCACCATTCAGTATTCATACACTCCTACCGCATTACAGTTAAAAGAATGTAAAAATTTAAATCAGAGAATACAATACCGTATCTAAATCAGCTTGCTCTCTAGGAAACGATAGAGACCTTAACGTGTGAATAAAGTCCTTGAGTGAAGCAGGCCAGTGATCCTAATAATCAAATCCAATAGCACCAAATTAAACAGACGCAATCCAATACTGTTTTATCAATTATCTCTTTCAAGCATAAATAAAAATCTATCCTTTAGCCATGAAGATGAGACCAGAAGAACATTACCTGAACAACACCGGAGGGAATAAGAAGAATATTTTCCATCTTCTCCTCTCTTAAGCAATTCATCCATTCCTCATCAACAGCTTCCCATTGCTTATCCTAAAAATAATTAAATTTCCATCAATCAACGCACTAACCCAACTGAAAAAATTTATCCTAAAAATAATTAAATTTCCATCAATCAACGCACTAACCCAACTGAAAAAATGAATTTCAGATTTGTTTCCAAACCATACCTTGAAGAAATTAACAACATGAGCATTGATTAAGAAAGATAAAGGTTGAATGAAATTAATAATGGCGTTGATCCATTCTAGTGTTTCGTCTCTCGTGTTGCAAGAATACTTGCTGCTCTTCATTTTTCGGATGATCTGAGTAGCAACGATTCTTGTTTCCGCCGCAAAACGCCGACCAAAAATAAAACAGAAGTGTTGTATCTTCTGTTCTGTTTAGAGACCGTATAAGGAAAGAGAGATACTTTGATTGTGCTTACTACTAGGCCATACAATTGGGCCAAAAGATATAGCCCAATAGCCCAATAGCCCAATAAAGAGCTGATATAAATGCACAAGCTAGAAACCCTAAACCCTAGCGTTCTCCACTATTTAAACCCCAGATCTTTAGATCAATAACGCAGAATTATTCAGTAAAATATCTACTCCAGAAATTTCAATGTTAATTTTTCGTTGTGGTTTTTCGATCTGTTTGTTTATCGTTTTCTTTTCTTTGATTATTTAGGCTTGTTTTTTTTTTTTCTTATATATGTTATAAGAGGAGGGTTTCTTTTCTTTGATTATTTAGGCTTGTTTTTTTTTTTTCTTATATATGTTATAAGAGGAGGGAGCGATGATAATGATGAAAGATGTTAAACCATAGAACAATCCAACTCTGAACACCTTTGATGATCTTTTACATCATGCACTACCATCTGAATCTCGCTTCTCTTTTTTTTTTTTTTAATATTCTTTTTCCTATCGATTATCGAATCGTATATAATTTTATTTGTTTCAAAACTGATTTTGTGGATCCTTGGATTTGCCTCAATTTGTCTTGAAACATCTTTTGGTAGAAAAATGCATATAATTCTACTTTAATTAATTTTTTTTTTTGTTAGTTGTATTAGTTTTACTTAGTTTTTTTTTTCGTTTTACAGAATGATATTGATTTTTTGAGTTGCCTTAATTTAATATTTATTCACTAAGCAAAATTAGACGGCAAACGCGTATTGAAAGTGAAAGAACTCTCTCAAAACTATTACTGATCTTGTAAATCAAATTTTACCCATTAGCTTTTTCAGATCATTGTATCCAAAGTGCTAGATAAATGAAGAAATCTATATATTTTTGGATCTCAATAGGTAGATTTCATTGAACTCAGAGAGTGGAGGTTTATAGTTTGAAGGAAGATGGTCAACGGGAATACTTGGGAACTGGAAACGTTTCTATAGAGGTTTGTACTGCCTCATGAGAGAATTCAGGAAATAGAACAAACCTCTATATAGCCCTGGGCATGTTCGGGTTCGGTTCGGGTTCGGTTCGGTTTTTTTCGGTATCGGTTTTTCGGGTCTAGGAATTTAGGAACCATTCGGGTTTTTTTAAAATTCGTTCGGGTTCGGTTCGGTTTTTTTCGGTATCGGTTTTTCGGGTCTAGGAATTTAGGAACCATTCGGGTTTTTTTAAAATTCGGTTCGGTATCGGTTCGGTACCTTCTAAATTCGGTTCGGGTTCGGGACCTTTTAAAGGATCCGAAATTTTTCGGGTTTTTTTTCGGTTCGGTTCTTTTTCGGTTTTTAGAACCGAACCTGCCGAAAATATACCCGAACTCCCGAAAAACCGAAAAAATAATTTGCAACAGAACAAAAATAAAGATGAAAACCAAACTAAATTCAAAGGTTGCTTGATTCACAGACAACAATTTAGAAACAAAAACAAATAACATAGAAACAAATAAGTCACAAAAGTTTAGATTAAAAATTTAACAAAAGATTCATCATTCCTCACCGGACTCATCATTCAGATTAACCTGAAACAATGAAAAGTCAATGAAAAGCTATTAATAAATTTCTATCAGATATGCACAAATTGAAATCAATCAAAAGTTCCACCTGTTTTGGTGAGTTAATAGACCAAAGAAAGCAAGATTCGTAAC